>CM035433.1:42338877-42343877 GCA_020310875.1 Ceratopteris richardii | reverse complement strand
TTATTTTTGTATTAAGAATCACGGACACTATATGCACCTCCAATCTATGTGGAAAAAATAGGCTTCCTCTGAATCTCTTCACTCAAAAGTGCACCATATATGTCATTATAGACAAGCCTTCCACCATGTGCACTATTACTAATGACTGTGCAAAATGTATCCCATGAGGATGGTAGTGTGCATAGCAAGAGAGCTGTTTTCATTTCATCATGCTTTTCCATATTTTGAGCTTGCAATCGAGAAAAGAGAGCATCAAACACTTTAAATGAGGTACAACAATATCTATGTCTTTCATGTGCAAGTCATACTAATTCTTCATCAAATAAAGTTTGTTGGAAGCATTCCCCTTCTCATAGGTATTACAAAGCTTCTTCCACATCTCCCTTGTTGTCTCACAATCCAAAATAGTGAAATACAAGGTGACCATTTGGCCTCTTACATAGACACTAATGGTAAAAATCCATAGGACAAAGGAACTTTCTACTTATCCTTTGCAACTTTAACATTTCCTTGTTTCATGGTCTCCAACATGCTATGAAGTAGATAAAAGAAGGAGGTAGGGAACATGTTGATCACCTTAGAAGGAGGTAGGGAACATGTTGATCACCATAGCTTGTCCAACCACATTAGGGTAGATATCCTTCCACTATTGAAGTTTTTTCTCAAACTTGGAAAGAGCCCAATATCATCTTTAACCCATGGAAATCCCAAATCCAATGGAGAAGGCTTGACCACTAAGAAGCCTTGATATCCTTAAATACTAAAAAAAATGCAAGGGAGGTCCATTCAAGGAACTAAACGTAGTCTTCGAGAGGTTGAGTTTTCAACCATAGGATTCATAGAAAATATCTAGGCAATTCTAGAATCTAGAAACACACTCCATGTCATTCTACAAAAATAGCTTGGTGTCATTGGTAAAGAGTCTAAGAAACATAGTATCTTGACCATGGGGAGCGAGAGACCACAAATAGTCCCCAGTTGAGATTGATTGTCACAAGATAGTTGAGTCCATCAAAAACAATAATAATAGACAACAATGAGGCAAGTAAGCAACCTTGTCTTATGGAACACTTAAGATGGAAAGATGACGAGCATTTCCATTAATGTTGGTTTGAGAAGAAGCATTCCCCATGAGTCCAAAAACCACTTTGATGAACTTAGGGGGTATAGTCTAGATCCTTGAGGGACTCAAGGATAAAGTCATAGTCTACCCTATCATACAGTTTGTCAAAGCCAAAGTTGAGGATGAGAATATCTTGGTTCGACTCCTTTGCATAATCAATTCCCTTCCAAAAAACAATGGCCTTTTATATTTTTATCTTCCTTATGTACGATCTTTGTTTAATAAAAAAATTTTATGTCTCACACACACATTTTATGTCTTTTATCTTTATCTTTATGTTTATACGATCTTTCTCGCACACACATTTTATGTCTTTTATATCTTTATCTTCCTCATATACGATCTTTGTTTAATAAAAAAAATTTAATGGATCCTTGTTCTAGTAAAAATTTCACCCCTTTCTAAGTCTACATAAAAAATATAAAAGATAGATGGGCTTTTATACTCTCTTTAGAATAACCTTTCAAACTTTAACCATGAAAAGAGTAAATGTGTAATAAAGTAAGTCTATGATCTAAGGGTCCGGACGGTTCAGACAGATCTGAAATCGGACATCGTTTGGTCATGTATGTCCAAAAATCTCAAGAATAGAGTCAAGCATAACTTCTCATATTCAAGTAATCCACTTAGCCTAGTGGTTAAGTCTCATGGTTGTGAAGAAGGAGGTCTTGGGTTCAATCCCCATGGGGAGCATGGGGAGAGAGTTTTACCCAAGAAGCTCTAGAGCCTTCTAACTCAAGTTAACATGAGTTAACTTGAGTCTAGTGGACTTAACTCGAGAGGCGAGTTAAGTCCACTGAGAGACGAGTACACCAACCACTAGTGGACTCTAGTGGAAGATAGTAAAGCAGTGGTTGAGATCACTCCAACCACTAGTAGACTCTAGTGGTAGATATGAAAGGAGTGGAGAAGATTGCACATGCACTTGTGGTCCTTGTTGATTCGAGCAGCTATATATACAGACATAAAATTGGGAGGATATCAGAGCTAGAGCTTTCATGGAGACCTTGCTCTTATCATCTCCTTCCTCAAGATCTCATGGTGATCATAGTGGCCCCAACATCTTCACTTCGAGCTTTTATGGCTAACGTGTTTGTTGCATATCATGCGATCTTCTCTCTTAATCGTGTGTAATATTATACCCTGATCCAAATTGTTGTGTGTAGCAAAAGAGATATATTGCATCGTTTGCACGCGAAAGCTGATGCCCAGATTTGAACTCACGACTTTGACGAAGAGAGGGTTCTCCTCTATTGAAGACGACAAGACACGTTCGGTAGTGTACGGCTTAGATTATTTATAAATGGTCTGTCTGCCCCCACTGCTGAAGCTTCCATCACAACAAAAGGAGATAATTAAGAGACATCGATTGCAGTAGGTGGCAGGCATGGGGTTTGTACCCGCCATCTCGCGCTCATGGGGTCTTTCCCTTGTCTAAGAGAGAATAGCTCTTGCCTGATATTTTGAACTCATAACATAAAGGAATCTAGAGAACTCATTATCCACAAGTGTTGCGCATGTTGGTATCCAGACCTTGGGGCACTTAACATCATATTGGTGACTTTTCGGGCTGCAAAAGCTATGGTGACTTTTCGGGCTGCAGAAGCCTACACAACAGAGATCGGTCTTGAATTTTTCAATTCCAAGCTTGATCATCCACATGTCATATGAAGTCAAAGGATGGACTAAGACAAGCATGGTCCAAGGAAGGCTTCATTTCTTCAAAGACAAAGATAAGTGGAAGCAACGGTCTTCAAGAGGAGCATGTGATTTTTCTCATAGACCAAAGAATGGAAAACGGCTCTTCCCGAGGATCAAGGGAAGGACGTAGCTTAATTGTGAGATAAGTATTTTCCAAGTTAATGATTGGTTTCAATATTTGTTTTTGCTCTCTGCTATCATGTAGGATGCATTTTAATCATTGAAGTATGGTAGTAAACTTCATTCTTGATAATCTTGATGCAAATATTTGAAACCTACATGAAAGAGCATAAACATATTGAAACACTCATTAAAGCACAAGCATGGTATACGAAGAATGTATTCATGCACAATTTATATTTTCTTATTGCTTGCAAAAGGAATAGGATGCACTCAAGCCTGTGCACATGTATATTTATAACTGTTTGCAAGGTAGAAGATGGATTATTTGTGCATGGATGATTGTCTCCCAAGTAGTGAGAAGGAAATTCTTCAAACTCTTTAGTCAGTAAGTAGTTCCCTAGCAGTCCCAAACTACGAGAAGTGGTACTTAAAGTCCATATGGTTGATATCACCTGGAAGTGTATCAAAGATTCTTAGCTTTAGAATCTAAAAAGCATTAGTACGTGCTTGGACTTGAGTAGGAGAAAGATCTCTAAAAATCCTATAGGTAAGCCAAAAAGCTTAGAAAAGCTCAAGAGATCTTAATGATAAAGACCAAGTCTTTATTTTATCGCATGATCAACAAGACTTGATCAATCTTGGCCATGGATATCCAAGAATTGCGGTTGGAACTACCATGAAGTTTGGCCAAGTATTGGCAATCGAAATAGTAAGATGTTCCAAGTTTGAATAGAGTAGATATTCCAAGTATGTAGTGTGCAACCATATCAACGGTAATTAAGTCTGTGGAAGGTAAAACATAAAGTTTACCTATCCTTAAAGGGATTTCCTAAAGGTGAAATCTAGAAGCATGAGCGGATGCTTAGACTTATGCAGTAGAGAGATTCCTGTAAAGTCCTGGCCAGGATAGCTATTTAAAGCTACAATTAGAAAGGAATCTAAAGACAAGCAATAAATAGCTCTTGTCGCTACAAATTGGTCAAGTATAAACAATTGGACTTGAATTGGAAAAATTCAAGAACTTGGAATTCTAATTGGTTTTCATTTGAAAACCCGAGTAAAGAAGAGTCAATATTTGAGGGTTTCAAGTTCCCAAAGGAAAGCACAAGATCGTGAAACAATCATGTGAAGGGATCAAAACTTGGAATATCAAGTTAGAGGTAATGCCTAAAACTTCCAAGAGTTGAAGTGAAAAGGTACTCTATCAAGAGATGTTTAGACTTTAGGATAAGTATCACCCACACATTAATGTGAATATAAAATAGGGTGGTATAGGACACCATATTTTATACTCAAATTGATGTAGGAAAGATGGTACGGGATATCATACCGTGGGATGATAATCTTTTAGTCCGAAAATAAAACTTGAAGTTAGATTTTCTCTTCAAGGAAATTAAAACTTCCAAGGATAAGTTTTAATTCAAGGAGGATAAAAGTACGATCTCAAGATACTTCAAGATCAAGTTCATAAGAAGATATGAAGTAGGTAGCTTCCAAGTTCTTCTTGAAACATTTCAAGCTAACGTATTGATGATTCAGAAATATTTGATAAATTTATGAAAGAGTAAGACTTTGACTTTGAACTGAACCTTTCAACTAAGGATAGACTGACTAAGTTAAGTGTCAAGTTCCTAGTGTAACTTGGTAAATTCAATCCTTTGACTCAAAGCAAATGCACAAGAATTGCATTTCTAGTAAGGAGTCATAAAGATTGAATATAGGCATGATCTTAGTCTCAAGTGAAGCATTGTTTGAGTAAAAAACTCATCAAAAGAACCTCAGTAGGTCGACACACTGATGTTGGTTGCCACACTAGTATCTTGTGGTTGGATGATGTTTAGGATTACTCTATGAATCTTTTTGAGAATCGAGTTCCTTTCTCTTAAAGATAGAAGAAAAAATGCTTCAATACCTTGATGAAACCGATCATTCAAAAGTCTTGGGTCATCAAGTATTTGACTCACAACAGGTTAATATCTTAGAAGCTTGAAATAGTTATACAGAGTTTTAGTTATTTCCTTCCGCTTTCCAAATCTTTTGGAATTGACTCAGA
>CM035433.1:42303877-42318877 GCA_020310875.1 Ceratopteris richardii | reverse complement strand
AGCACTAAGTGCTGGAGTTGTGATAAGTAAGCCCCTTGCTTAAGCAACCCCCTTGCTTGCTTGTTTGTTTTCTTTTAGTAGGCATATCTATGTGTGTGCAGAGGCAGTGTTGCAACTCTCTACCCCTGAGTTGTTAGCATTGGTTCTCCCTCATATGGTATCCATTTGATGTAATTCTTGTCTCATTGGATAGCTATAAGAGTCTATTTTATGCTTACCAATGCTCTGGAGCATTCTCTGAGTAAGCTGGGAGCAACATTTATTTTAGTGAAGTTGTGTGATTGATATCTCTCTCTTTGTGTAGGCTCTGTTGGAAATATTTTGCTCTCTGTTGTAAGGGCTGGTTCTCCTTCTCTATGTATCCATTTGCTATGATTTTGGTGTCATTGGGTAGGTATTAGAGTTCTCTAAAGTTGACTCAAGTTTGAGATTCATTCTCTGTATAATCTCTGAGAAAAGTTTGCTGGAGTGAAGTGAGGTCTCTGCTTGACTAGCAGTTGTGAGCATTCAACTAGCTCATGTTGTAGACATTGTTTCTCTTTGTGTAAGCATACATTTCAAGTGAAATTTGTTTTGTTGGAAAGCCCTTGGTGTCTACTACAGGTCTACAAAAGCTCACTGGAGTTCTCTGCATAAGCTCTGAGTAAGAGCATTTTTGGTGTGCAGAGGTCAAAGGAGGATACCTGTGGAGGTCATTTGCGCTTCATCGTTGCTTAGGGGTTGAGATACTTCCCCCATCAGTGGTATCAGAGCATTTGGGCATCTTGGAGGCATCACATACAAGCACAAAGACCTCTTGGAGTTGGTGGTTGAAGATTTGCATCAACAAAAGCTTCTTGGAGGTAGCTCACATCAAGGGGGAGCTATTCTACTCAAATTTGCAAGAGCACAAGGTGTCCATCTAAGGAAAGCTTTGGATTGAGGTAACCTCAGAGCCTCATTTTCATTTTACACACATTGGAGCATTAGCCAAGGGCTAGGTCAAGTATCAAAGACTAGATATGGGAGACTTCAACACTCAAATTGAAAAGCTAGACAAAGGTAACTATCAACCATGGAGATTTAGGGTCTCCAACTATCTTATGGGCAAGGGCCTTTGGGGGTTGATTAGTGGAAGTGAACCAAGACCTAGGTTGGATGAGAATCCAACCAATGACCAGAGAAGGGCCTTTAGGGAATGGAATGAAAGAGACAAGAGGGTTATCTTTATTCTTTCCCAACACATTAGCAATAGCATGATCGGCCATATCCAAGACCTGGATTCAAGCATGAAGGTATGGGAGACACTTGAAAGGCTTTATTCAACAAGCACCAAAGCAAGGAAGATCCAACTCAAGAATGAGCTCAACAACCTTAGGAAGAGTTCAGGGAGTAGCATAAATGACTACATACTTAAGGTCAAGGAGTTATCAGATGCATTGGGATCCATTGGAAGCCACGTAGACGATGACGATCTTGTGGCTTATACTCTCAATGGTTTGAGAGATGATGAGAAGTGGAAACCCTTTACCACTTCAGTTTATGTAAGGGATAATCTTCCCGATTTTGAGCAATTGGTTGCTCTCATGGTCACCGAAGAAATGAACATAGGTGGAAGTTCAACTAAAAGCAAAGATGCACAAGTTTTCTATGCAGGTAATCAAAGGGGCAAAGGAAGACAAGGACAAGGAAGGGGCAAAGGAAGGTTTGGAGGAAGGCAAGGCCACTCAAGAAATCAAGGACATGACCAAGGCACCTCATCACAAAGAGGGAGAGGAAGATCAAGAGGAAGAGGAGGACGACATCAACAAAACAGGAATCAAGATGGCGAAGGATGTTACATATGTGGCAAGTTTGGCCACTATGCTAGAGATTGCTACCAAGGAGGAAATCAAAGGAACTATAATCAAGGTTCTTCATACAAAGGCCAAGGTAATTATGCTTCTACAAGTTCAGAAAATGACAATCTCTTGATGATGCACATGAATGGGAATTCAAGCAAAGTAGATAACACTTGGTATATTGATAGTGGATGTAGCAACCATATGAGTTGCAATGCTTCTTGGTTTACTAATCTACATGTTCCCAAAGGTAAAGGACATGTAGAAACAGGTGATGATACAGCCCATGAGATCTCCCATGTTGGAGATGTAGCTTTGGATGACAAGGAGGAAGGAAGATGTCTCAAGGATGTCTTGCATGTACCTACCATCACAAAGAACTTGGTGTCCGTTGGGCAAATGGTTGAAAGAGGCTATCAAGTAAGGTTCAACAAAGGTGGATGCTTTGTGGAGAACCCTAAGCAAGGTTACAAGGTCATAGCAAGAGGAAAGAAGCAAGGGAGACTCTTCACTTTGGAGGTAAATTCTCATTCTACTCAACATGTCTACTTCACATATGGAAACAAGAGGATTTCGGAGTTGGACTTGTGGCACAAGAGGATGGGTCACATCAACATACAAAGAATGAAGGAAATGCAATTCAAGAGGCTGGTTGAAGGTCTTCCCAACTTCCAAGGACAAGGTATGAAGCATTTATGTGAATCTTGTCAACTAGGGAAGCAAGCGAGACTTCCATTCAAGAAGAGTGGCTACATAAGCCAACATCCATTGGAGTTGATACATACAGATGTGTGGGGGCCAACCAAAGAGCAATCCATTGGAGGTAACAAGTACTTTGTCACTTTTATAGATGATTGCACAAGGATGGTTTGGGTTTATTTCATAAAAAACAAATCAGATGTGTTTACATGTTTCAAAGCATTCAAGGCAATGGTAGAGAAGGAAACAGGTACATATATCAAGAAGCTAAGGTCCGATGGAGGGGGAGAATATTTCTCAAATGAGTTTTCTGATTTTTTAATGGATCAAGGCATCAAGAGGCAAGTAACATGCAGGTACACACCCTCTTTAACCATATATGCATAATCTTGTTGAGTTATATACGATGTATCATACGAGTATCTTTCCGGTTGTCTTCTTACTCTGTTTGACCTTCTTAGCTCATATTCTTCGTGTATGTCTGAGTACCCGTCTTCATCTTCGTTCCTTATACCAGTTCCGGTCCTGGACGTACTTGCCTCGTCTTCTTTGTTTACCTGTACGATTGTTTTTCCTTTCTCTCTTCTTTTTATCTCTTCTTCAAATTCTTCAGCTGTATGGCTCTGATCTGCATACCAGCTTTTCTGTTCATCAAATGTTACATCTCTGGAAACAGTAAAATGTTTGGTTAGAGGACTCCATAACCTGTAACCCATCTGCTTTTCATCATATCCGACGAATACATATTTCTCTGCTTTCGGTTCAAGCTTATGTCTGAGTTGAGACGGTACATAAGCATACGCTACTGATCCAAACACCTTGCAGTGATCAAGTGTTGGCTTCTTTCCCCACCAGGCTTCATAAGGGGTCATTCCTTCTAAGGCTGTACATGGTAATCTGTTTACCAAGTATGTAGCTGTATTTACGGCTTCAGCCCAAAGATAATCTGGGCAATTCTTTTCTTTTAGCATAGCCCGTGCAAACTCGACTAGAGTTCGGTTTCTCCTTTCTGCTACACCGTTTTGTTGTGGTGTATATCTGCAGGTTATTTCTCTCTTAATACCTGCATTCCAAAGATAGTCATTGAATTCACGGGAGAAGTATTCTCCCCCTCCATCAGACCTCAGTCTTTTAAGTTTTCGTCCGGTGAGTCTTTCAGCATATGCATGAAAATGCTTGAAAGCTCCAAATACTTCTGATTTTTCTTTCAAAACATAAAGAGTTATCCACCTTGTTGCATCATCAATGAATAGAACATAGTACCTCGATCCGCTGATTGATCCTTCTTTCGTTGGTCCCCATACATCTGTATGTATGAGTTCCAGCACACTATCATGTTTGAATCCTTTCTTCTGGAAAGGTAACTTGTGGGCTTTTCCCATTTGACAGGCTTCGCATTTGTGAATCATATGTTGGTTCTGTACGTTCGGTAATCCCAGTACAGACTGATTCGCTATCATAGCTTTGATTCCTTTTTCGTGAAAATGACCTAATCTCTTGTGCCAGAGATCAAGTTCTGTAATTACCTTTTCATCATGTGTGAGCAGCGCTTGGCCAATGTTCCCTTGTACTCTTAAGGTAAAGAGTCTGCCTTCTTTCTTACCAGAAACGATCTGATAATATCCGTTCTTGGGATCTTCTACAAATACGCCTTTGTTTGTAAATCTGACTTGAAAACCTTTTTCGACTATTTGTCCCACACTGATCAGATTTTTCGGTATGGTTGGAACATACAACACATTGGTTAGCAAATCTGCTCCACTTTTGCATTTCACTTTTCCGATTGATTGTACTTTGTGTCTTGTATTGTCACCTGTTTGAACAGTGTGACTCGCACTTCCTTTTTCCAATTCTGACATCAGTTCTATGTTTCCTGACAAGTGATTAGAACATCCAGAGTCAATGTAAAATACCTTTAGATCTTCGTTATCAGATGTGCTGATTGAGTTCATCATCAATGATGTATGACTTTCATTCTGTGTGTCATTTGCGTAGTTGTTGTAGGTGGTGTTGTAGGATTGACTCTGTCCCCAACTTCTTGTTCCACCTCTACCGTAGCCTCCTCTTTGGCTTTGTCTTCCTCTTTGGAAGTTACTCTGATTTCTTCCGCTTCTGCCTCTGCTATTATTGTTCTGGCTTTGATTTGATCCCTGTTGGTTGTGCCAACAGTCATGCGCCAGATGATTACTTAGTCCGCAAATCCAGCAGACTTTCTTGTTAGTATTCTGACTACTTTTTCTTCTTGCTCTTCCTCTGCCAGTGCCTTTCCCTCTTGCGTAATAGGCCTGAGAACTTGATTCTTCTTCGTCTTTTGACTTACCTTTGTCTTTCTTCTTGTTCTTCATGTACATTGCAGAGCTATGTCCTTTGTCTGCGTCTCCTTTCAGGTCTTGCTCATATGTGAGCATCAAACCAAGCAACTGATTTAAATCTGGTACAAAATGATTTAGGGAGAGTTCAGTTGATAGTACGAAAGGCTTCCACCTTTCATCTCCTCTCAACCCTGTGAGCACTTGCGCTATCAATCTATGATCTTCGACTTCTTCATTTATGGATCCAAGACTATCTGCTAGATCCTTCATTTTAGTGACATAGTCACTAATGCTTTGACTCGGCTTCTTTTTGAACGTTGTGAATTCGGACCATAGGCTGGCCTTCCTAGCTTTCGTAGTATTTTGGAAGTGATCTTCCAGTGCACTCCATATGTCCTCCACTTTCTCCAGACCTCTAATGTGCGGTAGCAGATGATCTGACACAGTGTTGTAGATGTAGGCTCTTGCCGTTGCATCTTTCTTTTGCCACAGCTTTAGGGCGTCTAGTTCTTCTTTTTCCGGTTGACTATCATCTTCAAATGTCGGTTTCTTTTCTTCTCCGGTCACGTACGTCATTAAGTCCTTACTCATAGGTAAGGCTTCCATGCGCATTACCCATGCGGGATAATTATCTCTGTCTAGTTTATCAATTTGGACATGATCTGCCATGATCGAGAATACTCTAGGCTCTTATACCAATTCTTGGGAGATTAACCGGCTCTGATACCAATTGTTGGGAGATTAACCGGCTCTGATACCAATTGTTGGCGAAAACTTCGGCTCTAATGCCACTGTTGCGGAAATACTTTCGCCCTGAAGGTGGGTTTCGCGACAAAGCTTGAACTCTGTCAGGCCTGCGGAAATTGTCGCGCCACCGTAGTAGAATGCTAAACTAGAGTGATTCAGAACACCTCTGTAATCAACAGTAGCTCAGCCTAATTAACGTCGCCTTAACTGTGTTATCCTGTGACACAAGTTCCACCGGAACTTCACCAGACTGTTACTGGACTGACACCGTAGTCGTACCGGAACTTCACCGAAATGAACTTCTACTTTGGTTATAATTACTTCAAGTGAACATACAAGAAGTAAGAAGGTGATTCGTGAGCTTTCTCCACTTAATGAACTCTTCTGAAAGTTTAAGAAAAAACTTCACAGTTCTGAAGTGCTACTTTCCGGTTAACTTTTGTACTGTGTGTACATCTTCATTCCACCGGAAACTGTGATCAGCTTAAAGTAGAGACGTCTAGCTACAAGGTGAGCTATCTCTCATACAAAGCTTCGAACTCTGCTGCGAGTTATACTTCGTTGTTCTACCGAAAAAACTTGTTTTCTGAGAAACTGTAACTGACCGGAAATTACTGAAATATGTTTATTGAGTAAACTGTTATTCACCGAAACATGCGTTTACAGAGAAGGTACTGAAGCACGTTTAGTAACGAGTCGTGACAGTAAACGATAAACGAAAACTTCCTACCGTAACGCAAAATAGCTTCAGATTAAGTAAAGATTACGCGCACACATCCACATGAACATGTGTTTTGATTAGAGAAGATGTGTACAAGTAAGCTTGGCCTCTTCTTGCTCAAGCTACAGAAACTCTCCTACAGTGAGTAGTTTCTTATTACCATCTCTCTTCAGATGAAAAGACCCGACACTTCAGGCTTGTGTTATTCATCTGTACATACGCGATCTATGGCGTCTTCTAAGAACTTCTAAATCTCTCTTCACTCATACGCGATCTATGGCGTCTTCTCTCTTCCTTCTCTATATCTATCTCTTGTTCTCCTCTGCGTATCATCGTCAATTCTCTCTCTTAGTTCTTCAAAACTTGCTGTATATATATACACTTTCTTTGGCGCTCCTCTGTGCTGTCAATCTTCAATTTGCGTTATGCGCGCCTCACGCGCCCGCCGCGGTTAATTGCTCTGTTATGCGCACACCGCGCACTAACTTCGCATACTGTACACCTGTGCATAGATTTTCCGGAAGATTCTGTTTCTCTCTTTGTCTGTTGCATCAAATTCGTGAGTGTTTCCTTAACAGCAAAACCACGTTCCCGGGTAGGATCCCAGAACACAGTGCCAGAAATACCATTGGACAAGATAGGAGAAATGTGTGAAGGGGAAGAAGGAAACACCTACCTGCCCATCACCTATCAAGGACATACCACCAAGACAATTTTGGACTCAGGTGCAGGAGTTGCAATTGCCACCACTTCCCTATGGAAGCGTTGGGGCAAGCCAGCACTCAGGCCCACGAGGATGAAATTGCAGATGGCCGATGGTCATATAGAGAGGCCCTTGGGATTGCTAGAAGGCATAACTCTCACCACTTGTGGTGTTGAGTTTGAGCATAGCTTTGCTATATGTGATTTTAGCAAAAATCATGCCTATGAGATGATTTTGGGAAGACCCTTCATGCGACAATTGCAAGTGGTCCAGGATTGGGGAACCAATTCTTTGTACCTGCAACACTTAGGTGTTACAACCAAAGTAAATCTCAAAGATTACTCTCATAGAGATGTACCTCCTATCCAGTGGAATCCCATCCATAGAGCCAAAGATGATACGGAATCTGTGCATTCCATAGGGTCAGGATCCTCATGGATGCATGAAGACACTCACTTATGGATGTGCAAAGTAGCAGTAGAGGAAGAGAAGAGAGAAAAGGCCAGAGAAATAGGTGCAAACGAAACTCATAGACCCATTCAAGACCCAGCCTATGCACCTGTAGTCTTTCTTGACGAGGAATTTGAACCCCATGGATGGGCAGAAATTTTAGCAACAATGGACGTAGCCATCAATGAAGAACAATGGACACCTCACTGTGATGAGGATGGCTATGATCTTTCAGTCTTCTCCATAGAGCCAATCATGGGAGAGGCAGTTCTAGAAGAATGCGAACCTGGCCCTGATGCATTTGAGGATGCAAGTGACTCCGATCTAGAGTCAATCATTATGGACCCACCATTTGCATCAGATGAAGAATACTTCCATGAAGTAGAATTTCAACCCCAGAGGCATGGAGAGCTTACAAACGATGTAAGGTTAGCAACACATGTGACCCAGAAGGAAGAAGGGAAGAAACGAAAGAAGAGAGAAGTCTCACCAGATGAGGAAGAATCTTTGTTTGAGGTCCCGGAAAATTTTAAGAAGTATGAGATAGATGACAGGAGAGTCATGATCAGAATGCCGAAACGAGAGGCACAATCAGGAGAGGCCTATGATAACAAAGAAACCACCAAGAAAATAGTTGTGGCCCTAGAAGAAGGAGAGGAGAGATGTACGTACATAGGTCATGACCTAACAGAGGAAGAAGAGCATGCGTTAATTGCCTTGCTAAGAGAATACAGAGATGTATTCGCTTGGAGTTACAAGGATTTGAAGGGTGTAGACCCGGACATATGCTCACACACCATTCCCATGACCTCAGAAGCTAAAGCTTCTAAGCAAAAGCCCTATACATATAACGATAATTACGCTGCTAAGATCAAGGAAGAGATAGATAGACTGGTCGAAGCTGGATTTATCTATGAAATTGAGCACACCGAATGGGTATCCCCCATCGTCGTGGTGCCCAAGAAGAATGGCAAGCTGCGTGTGTGTATTAACTTGAAAAAGGTTAATGCAGCCACGATTCGGGATAACTATCCGCTTCCCATCACAGAGTATCTCTTAGAAAGAGTGGCAGGCAAGGAAGTGTACAGCTTCCTTGATGGATTTTCGGGTTACAATCAAGTAGCCATAGCTCCAGAGGATCAGCATAAGACAGCCTTTGCCACAGAATGGGGCATTTTTGCCTTTAGAGTCATGCCATTCGGGCTTACCAATGCACCAGCTACCTTCCAGAGACTAATGTGCCATGTGTTTAAAGAGTTCCTGAGGAAGAACTTAGAAGTCTATGTTGATGATCTTTGTGCTCATTCGAACATTAGGCAAACCCATATCCCTGAACTCAGACAAATCTTTGACAAATGTAGAGAATATCAAGTCTGCCTGAACCCAGAAAAGTGTGTTTTCATGGTCAGGCAAGGCAAGATTCTAGGACACATAGTGTCAAAGAATGGCATATCTACTGATGAAGAGAAAGTGAGAGCTATAGCAGAGTTACCTAGGCCAAAGAATGTCAAGGAAGTACAAGCTTTCATGGGGCATTGTGGTTATTACCGAAGATTCATACACATGTATGCTGTCATTGCAAAGCCCATGTACGGACTTCTGACTAACTTTGAGTGGACGGATGAATGTGAGAATTCCTTCCAGGAGCTTAAACGAAGATTATGTTCAGCACCAATCTTGACCACACCAGATTGGAATAAGCCATTCCATGTTCATGTGGATGCATCCAATTATGCTATTGGATGTGTGCTTGCTCAACCTACTGGTGAAGGTAATATGGATCTTCCAATTGCCTATGCCAGTAGACAATTGAATGCGGCTGAACGGAATTACACCACTACAGAGAGAGAGGGCTTAGGCATGGTATATGCAGTCAAGAAATTTAGACACTATTTGCTTGCAAATAAGTTTAAATTTTTTACTGATCATCAGGCATTGCTATACCTCGTAAATAAGCCATGCAATACAGGAAGATTAGTGAGATGGTTTCTCTTGCTAATGGAATATGATTTTGAGGTTGTGGTAAGAAAAGATAGGACTCATTTGAGAGCTGATCATCTATCTAGGCTCACATCGGGAGAAGCCCCACAAGGAGTATCAGATGACCTTCCTGATGCTTACTTGTTTAATTTGGAAGTGGTGCCACAGTGGGCTAAGCCATTGGTACCAGTATTGACATATGGGCCTAACCATCCAGTGGTAAACACACGGAATAGAGAGGTTGTAAAAGCCCAAAAGTACCACATCATGGCAGGAAGCATGTACAAGCACACAGATCAAGGGATCTTGGCTTGTTGCGTAGAAGAGGATGAGTACGCTAAATGGTTGCAATTAGCACATGTAGGTGCACTAGAGCAACACCATTCAAAGCAACGAACCTTACAGACCCTAAAGAGACTCGGAGTACATTGGCCAACTATGGAAGCTGATGTCCAAAAGTTGTGCAAGGAATGCCCAATCTGTTGCACTAAACCACCTGTGGAACACGCCTCTCTTTATCAAGTATCCATTGTGCCAGATTGGAGTGAACCTCTAGTATCATTCTTGAGGACAAACACATTCCCTCCAGACATGACTCTAGCTAGGAAAAGGAGTTTAGAACAAGAAGCCCAGGATTACTCACTCATTGGTGATAATCTATATAAGCGTGGTAAAGATGGTTACCTAAGGCTGTGTGTCCATGAAAGTGAATATCTTAAGATCTTGGAAACTGCTCACCAAGGTGTAGCAGGAGGACACTTTGGACCAGATCGGGTGATCAAGGCGATACTATTTGCAGGCTTCTGGTGGCCTACCCTTCACATGGACGCACATACCTATGTGAAGCGATGTGATGTCTGTCAGAGAACTCAGTATCCTATACGAAAAGATGAGATGCCATTGAAACCTATGATGGGTGGACGTGCATTCTCTAAGTGGGGAATAGACTTCGTAGGTCCTATTAATCCCCCAGCTAAGGTTCTCATGCGGAATACATTATTGTTGCAACAGACTATCTCACTAAGTGGGTAGAGGTAAAAGCCACGACGAAGAATGACGCTCAGACAACTGCTAAATTCTTGTTTGAGAATGTATTCACAAGATATGGGCTACCTATAGAGCTTGTAAGTGATCGAGGCACTCATTTCTTGAATGAAGTGATTGAAAATCTACTCCAAGAATTCTTGGTAATACACAAGAAGTCTGCCCCCTATCACCCTCAAGCTAATGGACAAGCTGAGAGCACTAATAAGATCTTATGCAATGTACTGACAAAATTAGTGAACACTAAACGCTCTGATTGGGACAAATAGCTACACCATGCTGTTTGGGCATACCGAGTTGCCTACAAAACGGTACTCCAAGCCACCCCCTTTCAGATGGTATTTGGCCAAAACGCTGTGCTACCCTTGGACTTCTTGATTCCTACATTGAGAGTAGCACAAGAGCACGAATGGACGGGTCATGAACTCTCCTCTAGACTTTTTGACCTTGAACGATTAGGAGAAACAAGACTGAGAGCAGCCGCAGGAATATATGCAGCTAAGAAGAGACAGAAGGCATACTTTGATGCCCATGTGAAGGATAAGGGCTTGAAAGCAGGAGATCTAGTTTTAGTCTATACACTGAAACAACACGCAAGGAAACTAGAAAAGAGAGGCTACGGACCTATGATCATCAATAGGATCTCCACGAGTGGAGCAGTACAACTGGCCACATTAGAGGGTGATGTTCTCCCAAACTATATTAGTGGTTGCAGAGTCAAGTTGTATCAAGAACCCCTCACGGAGGAAATGCTTAGCCGACTCAACACTGCTAAAAAACGCAAAGAGGAAGAAAAGCGAGTTCGAGAAGAAGCTCAAGCAGAAGCTTTAGAACGCATCAGAAGGATGAGGTTACGAAGGCAAGGTAGAGATCAACCTAGAACGAATGACTATGCAGATCAAGGATATCCTATGGCCATGTGTGAAGTCGCAAGAACAAGCTCGCATAGGATAATTGATCGACGCCCTTTCATAACCCTAGATATAGGACAAGGAAAGAGTGCAAGGACCGTAAGAGCCTTGATTGACTCAGGTGCAGCCACTAGTGCTGTTAAATTGTCTTACTGTCAAGAGTTGCAGTTAACTGTCAATCCTGTAGAAGCATATCTCATAGGATTGGGAGGCGTGGAAACCCCTTGCATGGGCGAGGTGGAACTTCCCCTCTACATACATGATGAGGCAATAACAGTTAAAGTACTAGTGTGTCAAGACGAGGATCTCACTGAACCTCTTGTCTTGGATCAAGACTGGATCTATGACCAAGCAGTCAACTTAAACCTAAGAAGTGGACTTCTTCAGGTTTGGGTCAATCATAGTTGAATTACAGTAGAGTTAGATAATGGAGCACTCAAGGAACTAGGAAAGGCACAGACTCCTTGTCCCTCCAGGGGTACACATGAAGATGACCATGCTGTTCTTGTCCAAAACTATGTGTTGCAAAGGAATGATATTCTCAAAAAAGCAGTCAGGGATGAAACGGAACTCCCTTCTTTTCCAAAGGCCAGAAGGAGGCAGCAACCAAAGGTGGATCAAAGGCAGAAGAAGTAGAGTACTACCCATGCCGGAAATCAAAAGTACCTGCGCAGCAAAATATCTCAGCAAGTAAACCAAGTGTGGGTGAGGAAAGGCGAACACCCGGTTGCACTCAAGCCAACCACACGAGCAAAGCCTCTTATCAGTAACCAACAACACGACACTAATAAGAAGTCTGTCAGAAATTCTTCTGCTAACGTGAAATCTATTTGGGTGCCCAAGAAGTCGATGAAGGCTAGCCCACAATCAAGAAAAATTTGGGTGCCTAAGGCTTGCTTGCGGGCGCAAGTAGCTACGCCAAGGCCACAACCTATACCGCGTGACCCATTCACTCGCACAGCCGGCATCCAGTCATTTCCAACACTTAGGAACACACCAAGGCCCATGAGCACGCACATAATCACTTGTAAATGGGTCCCTAAAAGGCCTCATTTTCAAACCGAGACACCGAGAAAGCTCTCTAGAGTCTCTACGAACCAAGAGCAAAACCCAGCCACTGCAATTGGCAGCCTCAGAATTGTAACAAACCCCCAGATCCCATTTGTAAATCCATGATAACTTACTAACCACATCACTATCACATTACATCATTCCACTTAACTCTTAGGTCTACCGAACGGCTAACCGCACACACACTTGCACCGAGCACTTACTAACCCATTATTCGCTCCCGACCCTCATGTTAATATTGTAATGGGAACAACAACGGTCCTCCCTTGTCCTGTACAATGTTAACACATGTTTGTATATTCTCACAGAGATAGGCAGCAAGAAGTAACATGGCAGATACGGTAGGAACTAGCTCCCAGGCAGGCACCAGCCCCCAAGTGGTGGACATCGAAAGCCTTCCGGTCGAGGAGGAATTAAAGGAAAGACCAGTGGCATTAAGGGCATTACATGCCATACCAATTCAGAATCCTCCACAGGGTCACACAATGCCGGTGGGCAAAACCTCACACTGGTTTAGTGATGTTGCTGGACCTCTGGGTGAAGGCACATACATGTGGGAGTCCGAGGTAGAATTCAATGGACGTTGGGGCAGATACCATTTCTTTACCAGGGAGTTTGAAAAGCTACAGAATAATGAAGGACTGAAGTCGATATGGAAGAAGGCTGGGCTTTATGATTACTTCAAGTTCCAACTACCAAAGCCAGATTTTCTAAGGTGCTCATACTTAATTAGTACCCTCACTCCCGGCAAAGATAAGAAAGGATACAGCTCCTTTGTGCTCCCATCACTCACAAGGGGCAACGAGCTGAAGCGTTTCCGCTTGACTATCAACTTGGTGAGAGAAGCACTCGACATGAAAGGTATGCACATCCCAACAGAGAAAGAGACTATGGTTCCAGACAATATGAAGAACAGGAATCTGACGAAGTTGAAGGACATGGTTGCGATGACACCTACGATCGCCATTCACTTACGCATGGTCATGCAACATTTCACATTCCCAGCACAGGAGAGGTTCACAATGCCCCCCAAAAAGATCTGGTTTAGCCTCTACCTGGCGGATGCTTTTGATTTGACCATCAATATGCCCCACTAGATTATCGACCAGATTCATATGGCTCATCAGAGATGGTATAAGAAGCAAAAGTCTGTACTGTATGGTTGCTGTGCACTTACAAGAATTGTATACAGATGTCTCGCATATGATGTACCGGTGCAGAGGGCTCTCATTTGGTCTAGAGCACAGGAGTTTCAACGCAGATTGTCAGCTATAGGGCCTCCCTCAAAGAAGATGAGAGGCGCTGTCCAGATGCCTTGTGCACAATCTCGCGGTGCAACCCTAACGCCTGAAACAACCCCAAGACTTCCCCGACAAGTGCAACCATTTACTATCAGGTTACCCAGGCACAACACGGATGGCCCTAACCTTGTGTTTCCACCAGTACCGACTGATCTGGAATTCCCGCATGGATTCACTCTGGAGGATCTAACGGACGAAGAAGTTGCTAGAATCATCGACGCTGTAAATGCGGAAGTTGAAGCAGAGCAAGCTGGTGGACAGCAAACTGCCCCAGACCAAGCCCAGCCCAGCCAACCGGACGTAGTCAATGTGGACGATGAAGAAGAAGCACATGAGGAGGCACAGGGTGGACAATCAGAAGCAGAAGAACAAGAGTATGATCAGGAAGCCCTACAAGTACTGGAAGGTGCCCCCGCCTATACTAATGCATTAAAGAAGCTCTACGATACGATGAACCGAGTCCAAGAGCAACACAGGCTATCATTAGCTGCAGGTAAAGCCCTCATGAACCAGATTCTAGAGGAGGAAGGCGTGGACGAGCAATACCGTGCCACCCTGGAAATGATATCAGATGCTTTGGGAGTACCTGAAACGGTGCATACTGCACTAGCGCAATCACGAAGGACAGAGAAAAGATATGGAAGACGCCCCCCACGAACGGGAAAACGAATGAATGTATTAGGATCAGGACCACAAGGCACCCCCACAACCACTGGCAAAGCACACACTGTTCACAACACCGAGGAAGCCCACACATCGAGTGCACCCCCATCACCTCCCTTGCCACCTTCTCCCCCACATCCGCCCCACTCACCTCCCTCTACCACTGTAACCTCTACTGTCACCACCTCCGAACCCACTACACACACTGACGCACAAACCATCAGTCAACCCACATACTCTATTTCCACTGAAAACATAAGTCTAACCACAGCCACGGTAAACCTCACTACTCCGATCACACTTCCTGGGAGTTCACAATTACACACACCTCTATACACGTTCACAACTCTCACCGCTACCACAATCCCCATGTTCACAGTCACTCCCACCACGGCCTCCACTTTTGAATCCATGGAGGTGTCACCCACCTCTGCACCTCTCCCACCCCCCATTTACCCACAATCCCCCATTCCCCCACCTCCCCCCTCACCCTTCTCCAGTACTGCATCCACAATCCCCTTTCCCTTTCCCTTCCCCTCTGCATTCAACACCATTTCTCCCACCATTCCTCTTAATAA
>CM035433.1:42288877-42293877 GCA_020310875.1 Ceratopteris richardii | reverse complement strand
CTTGAATTTTGAAATCTTCATCCCATCCAAAGCCTTTGTAAACATGTCCGCAACTTGGTCCTTGGTACCAATATGATGTACTGAAACTTCCTTGGATATCACCTTTTCCCTTATGAAGTGATAGTGCACTTCAATATGCTTGGTTCTAGCATGATAGACAGGGTTCGATGCTAGATGAATGCTACTCATGTTGTCACAAAAAATTGGATATGTGTCAACCTGCAAATTAAGCTCCATAAATAACTTCTTAATCCACATTAGCTCACATGTGACTTGAGCCAAAGCTCTATACTCAGCCTCGGTGGAAGATAATGCCACCGTGGGTTGCTTCTTTGAAATCCATGAGATGATCTTGCTACCTAGCATGACTAGGTAACCACTTGTACTCCTTCTATCTTCCTTCGAACCGGCCCAATCGGCATCGGAATAAGCTTTGACCTGCATATCATCATCAAATGAGTAGAACAATCCTTCATTTATAGTGGCTTTGAGATATCGCAACATTCTTCTTGCAGCTTGCAAGTGTGTAGTCCTTGGACTATGAATAAATTGTGATAACACTCCAACTCCATATGCTATGTCGGGCCTGGTTATTGTGGCATAATTGAAAGAGCCTACAATAGATCGATACAAAGTTACATCCTCTAATGGCTCTCCATCAATGGAGCTTAGCTTTACATTAACTTCCATGGGATTTGAAATAGGCTTGCAATGTAGCATCCCAAACCTCTCAAGTAGGTCTAGAATATACTTCCTTTGTATGAGCATAATACCTTCTTCTTTGTATACAACTTCAATGCCAAGAAAATACCTAAGATCTCCAAGATCAGAGATCCTAAACTCCTTTCCAAGCTTTTCCTTGATCTCCTCAATGCCATTTGTATCATTACCTGTAATGATAAGATCATCTACATACACACACATGTAGACCACAAGTTCTCCTCTTTGTTTGATGAAGAGAGATGGATCCGCCTTGCATTGATTGTAACCACATTTGATCAAATAGTCCACCAATCTTTGGTTCCAAGCCCTTGGAGCTTGCTTTAGGCCATAAAGTGCCTTCTTCAACCTACAAACATGATGTGGAAACTCTTTATGAACAAAACCTAGTGGTTGCTCCATGTATACCTCTTCTTCCAAGTCTCCATTGAGAAAGGCATTCTTGATATCCAATTGGAAGAGCTTCCATCCTTTGCTAGCAGCCATTGCAATGAGTGTCCTAATGGTGCTCATCTTTGCCACAGGGCTGAATGTCTCTTCAAAGTCCACTCCATAGGTTTGTGCAAAACCCTTGGCCACCAATCTTGCTTTGAACCTAGAAATAGATCCATCTGAATTCCTCTTTACTTTATACACCCACTTATTACCTATTACCTTCATGTTCTCCTTCTTGGGCACTAGAGTCCATGTTTGATTTTCCTCAAGTGCGTCGATCTCTTCTTGCATTGCCTCTTTCCATTCGGTGTACCTGCTTGCATCTTCATAGCAATCGGGCTCATGATCTTCTACTACTTTGTTCATATATGCATAATGTGTTGCCATGTATGAATCATAAGTAAACCTTTGAGTTGGATACTTAACTCTAGAAGACTTCCTTTCTTCACCTTTTGGAGGAATAAACCTCCTTTGCCTTGGGAACTTGATCTCTTTCTTTGACGTGGCTTCTTTCTCCATCATGTGTCCTTCATCATCTTCAACTTCATTACCTTCTTCATCCAACTCCACCAATGTTGCTTTGCCTTTGTTGATTGATTGTGCTTCATAGCTTGATGAAGATCTCCCCCTCCATGGTGAGTTCATGCTTGAACTATCTTCATTGATGGAACACCTTGGGCCGCTTAGCTCTAGGTCGATTTGTTCTTCATCATGTCCATGCTTTTCTTCTTCATAGTCCTGCATACAATCATACTTCTTATACCAAGGGAGTAGCTCATCAAATGCTACATCCCTTGATATCCTCAAGTCCTTTGTGTTTGGGTTGAAGCACCTGTAACCTTTATGATCATTTGAATATCCTAGAAACACACACTTTTCTGCCTTTGGTTGTAGCTTGTGCCTCAATTCACTTGGCACATGTACATAACAAGTACATCCAAATATCTTCAAGTGGGAAAGATCAGGTTTCTTACCATAATAGGCTTGATATGGTGTCAAGCCATGGATCCCTGAGGTAGGAGCCCTATTCATTAGATACACGGCGGTATTTGCTGCATCACTCCAAAACATGTTAGGTACATTCATCTCATTAAGCATTGCTCTAGCGATCTCGGCAATGTATCTATTCTTTCTCTCTGCTACTCCATTTTGTTGGGGTGTGTACCTGCATGTTACTTGCCTCTTGATGCCTTGATCCATTAAAAAATCAGAAAACTCATTTGAGAAATATTCTCCCCCTCCATCGGACCTTAGCTTCTTGATATATGTACCTGTTTCCTTCTCTACCATTGCCTTGAATGCTTTGAAACATGTAAACACATCTGATTTGTTTTTGATGAAATAAACCCAAACCATCCTTGTGCAATCATCTATAAAAGTGACAAAGTACTTGTTACCTCCAATGGATTGCTCTTTGGTTGGCCCCCACACATCTGTATGTATCAACTCCAATGGATGTTGGCTTATGTAGCCACTCTTCTTGAATGGAAGTCTCGCTTGCTTCCCTAGTTGACAAGATTCACATAAATGCTTCATACCTTGTCCTTGGAAGTTGGGAAGACCTTCAACCAGCCTCTTGAATTGCATTTCCTTCATTCTTTGTATGTTGATGTGACCTATCCTCTTGTGCCACAAGTCCAACTCCGAAATCCTCTTGTTTCCATATGTGAAGTAGACATGTTGAGTAGAATGAGAATTTACCTCCAAAGTGAAGAGTCTCCCTTGCTTCTTTCCTCTTGCTATGACCTTGTAACCTTGCTTAGGGTTCTCCACAAAGCATCCACCTTTGTTGAACCTTACTTGATAGCCTCTTTCAACCATTTGCCCAACGGACACCAAGTTCTTTGTGATGGTAGGTACATGCAAGACATCCTTGAGACATCTTCCTTCCTCATCATCCAAAGCTACATCTCCAACATGGGAGATCTCATGGGCTGTATCATCACCTGTTTCTACATGTCCTTTACCTTTGGGAACATGTAGATTAGTAAACCAAGAAGCATTGCAACTCATATGGTTGCTACATCCACTATCAATATACCAAGTGTTATCTACTTTGCTTGAATTCCCATTCATGTGCATCATCAAGAGATTGTCATTTTCTGAACTTGTAGAAGCATAATTACCTTGGCCTTTGTATGAAGAACCTTGATTATAGTTCCTTTGGTTTCCTCCTTGGTAGCAATCTCTAGCATAGTGGCCAAACTTGCCACATATGTAACATCCTTCGCCATCTTGATTTCTGTTTTGTTGATGTCGTCCTCCTCTTCCTCTTGATCTTCCTCTCCCTCTTTGTGATGAGGTGCCTTGGTCATGTCCTTGATTTCTTGAGTGGCCTTGCCTTCCTCCAAACCTTCCTTTGCCCCTTCCTTGTCCTTGTCTTCCTTTGCCCCTTTGATTACCTGCATAGAAAACTTGTGCATCTTTGCTTTTAGTTGAACTTCCACCTATGTTCATTTCTTCGGTGACCATGAGAGCAACCAATTGCTCAAAATCGGGAAGATTATCCCTTACATAAACGGAAGTGGTAAAGGGTTTCCACTTCTCATCATCTCTCAAACCATTGAGAGTATAAGCCACAAGATCGTCATCGTCTACGTGGCTTCCAATGGATCCCAATGCATCTGATAACTCCTTGACCTTAAGTATGTAGTCATTTATGCTACTCCCTAAGCTCTTCCTAAGGTTGTTGAGCTCATTCTTGAGTTGGATCTTCCTTGCTTTGGTGCTTGTTGAATAAAGCCTTTCAAGTGTCTCCCATACCTTCATGCTTGAATCCAGGTCTTGGATATGGCCGATCATGCTATTGCTAATGTGTTGGGAAAGAATAAAGATAACCCTCTTGTCTCTTTCATTCCATTCCCTAAAGGCCCTTCTCTGGTCATTGGTTGGATTCTCATCCAACCTAGGTCTTGGTTCACTTCCACTAATCAACCCCCAAAGGCCCTTGCCCATAAGATAGTTGGAGACCCTAAATCTCCATGGTTGATAGTTACCTTTGTCTAGCTTTTCAATTTGAGTGTTGAAGTCTCCCATATCTAGTCTTTGATACTTGACCTAGCCCTTGGCTAATGCTCCAATGTGTGTAAAATGAAAATGAGGCTCTGAGGTTACCTCAATCCAAAGCTTTCCTTAGATGGACACCTTGTGCTCTTGCAAATTTGAGTAGAATAGCTCCCCCTTGATGTGAGCTACCTCCAAGAAGCTTTTGTTGATGCAACTCTTCAACCACCAACTCCAAGAGGTCTTCTTGCTTGTATGTGATACCTCCAAGATGCCCAAATGCTCTGATACCACTGATGGGGGAAGTATCTCAACCCCTAAGCAACGATGAAGCGCGAATGACCTCCACAGGTATCCTTCTTTGACCTCTGCACACCAAAAATGCTCTTACTCAGAGCTTATGCAGAGAACTCTAGTGAGATTTTGTAGACCTGTAGTAGACACCAAGAGCTTTCCAACAAAACAAATTTCACTTGAAATGGATGCTTACACAAAGAGAAACAATGTCTACAACATGAGCTAGTTGAATGCTCACAACTGCTAGTCAAGCAGAGACCTCACTTCACTCCAGCAAACTTTTCTCAGAGATTATACAGAGAATGAATCTCAAACTTGAGTCAACTTTAGAGCACTCTAACAGCTACCCAATGACATCAAAACCATAGCAAATGGATACATAGAGAAGGAGAACCAGCCCTTACAACAGAGAGCAAAATATTTCCAACAGAGCCTACACAAAGAGAGAGATATCAATCACACAACTTCACTAAAATGAATGTTGCTCCCAGCTTACTCAGAGAATGCTCCAGAGAATTGGTAAGCATAAAATAGACTCTTGTAGC
>CM035433.1:42276377-42278877 GCA_020310875.1 Ceratopteris richardii | reverse complement strand
TTTGGACTTCCATGCCTTGAATTCCTCAAGGTTTATTGTATCATCATCATCTGAGCTTGATTCATCTTTCTGGATTGGTTCCTCCTTGGTAAGCTTTGGAAAGTCTTCTTCCATATCATAGGGTAGACTAACCTTCCTGCATTCATTCTCATACCATGAGTCATTCTCATCAAAGATGACATCTCTGCTTACCTTGAAGCCTTTGTTTGTTGGGTTGTAGAATCTGTATCCCTTTTGGTTCAAATCATAACCAATGAAGATACATTTTTCAGCTTTAGGGTCTAGCTTTCCCCTTACCTGTGAGGGAATATGCACATATGCTACACAACCAAAGATTTTGCAATGATCCAGAGAAGGTCTCTTACCATGCCAAGCTTCATATGGTGTCATGCCATCAAGTGATTTGGATGGCAACCTATTTATGAGATAGGTGGCAGTGGATACACCTTCTGCCCAAAGATAATTTGGCAACTTCTTTTCATTAAGCATAGACCTAGCTGTTTCTACTATGAGTCTATTCCTTCTTTCAGCTACTCCATTTTGTTCAGGTGAGTACCTTGTAGTTATCTCCCTTTTGATGCCTCTTTCCTACAAGAAATCTTCAAACTCATTGGAGAAGTATTCTCCTCCACCATCTGACCTTAGCCTTTTCAAGCTTCTTCCTGTTTGGTTTTCAACAAGTGCAAGATACCTCTTGAAACAATTAAACACTTCATCTTTATGCTTCATAAAGTATAAGATAGTCCACCTGCTATAGTCATCAATGAAGGACACATAATACCTTGAACCTGAAATGGAAGGGTCCTTGCTAGGTCCCCAAACATCTGTGTGTACCAAGTCTAGGTAGTCTTCATGCATGAAACCTTTTCTTGAATAGGGCAACATGTGAGACTTACCAAACTGACATGCTCCACACTTATAAATCATGTGTTGCTTGGATACATTAGGTATCCCAAGCACACATTGATCCCTGCACATTTGCTTTAGGGTTCTTTCACCTATGTGACCTAGCCTCTTGTGCCATATCTCTAATTCTGAAAGTGTTTGATCCTTGTAGTTGTATAAAGCAATATTTTTTGTGTCTTCTAGCTCAAAAGTAAACAATCTACCTGATTTCTCCCCCTTGGCAATTCTTTTGAAACCATGTCTTGGGTCCTCCACATATGCTCCATGTTGAGTGAACCTGACCTGCAACCCTTTCTCCACAATCTGACCAACACTCATTAGATTCTTGGTGATGGTTGGTACATAGAGTACCCTGCTCAATAGGTTCTGGTTACCATCATATGTCTTTACATTACCAATCTTTACAACAGAGTGTTTAGTATCATCACCTGTTTGTACCTGATGTTTGCCCTTGGGTTCTTCCAAATCAGAGAGTAGTGCCACATTGCCAGCTACATGGTTAGAACATCCTGAGTCAATATAAAATAAATGATCATCATTTGTACCTGCCTTGGAGGTCATATTCATGATCAATAGGGAGTCATCTTGCTCCTTTGTGTAGTTGTTGTAATCCCTTCTATTTCTGAATCCACCTTGGTAGTTACCATTGTGGTTGTGGTTGTAATTGTTGTTGTACTGATTGTTGTATCCATTGTAGCCTTGGTGTTGGTTGAATCTACCTCTGCCTTGAGAGTATCCACCTCTTTGATAGCCTCTTCCTCTCTGATTCTTGTAGTTCTTGTAGCATTCATCTGTGGTATGATTGGACAATCCACAAATGTTGCATGGTGATGAGTTGTAGGGTCTCCCCCTACCTGACTTACCTCCTCTGCCTCTTCCTCTTGAGGATCTACCTCTCCCTGCATAGTTTGCTTGGGAGGTAGAACCTTCTTCATCAACCTTCTTACTTTTACCTTTATCTTTAACCTTCTTATCAGTATATAGAGCAGAGGGGTTGTTACCTTTTGATTGATCTCCTGCCTTTGTAAACTTTGCTTCATGTGTGAATAGTTGGCCCATAAGTGTTGTGAGATCTGGGGTATGCATGTCCATGTAGAGGTCCATTGCAGTGGTGAAACTTTCCCACTTATCATCTGCCTTGAGTCCATTTGTTACTTGCCTGACTATTTGCTCATCTTCAATCTCCTCTCCAATGCTTGCTAATTGGTCTGCCACATCTTTAATCTTGGTCACATACTCTGAGACTGATTGCTTTGGTTGCTTTCTGAGGGTTGTGAATTCAATCCACAGTTGATTCTTCCTGGCCCTTGTGTTGGAAGAGAAATATGTTGACAAGGTTTCCCAAGTCTCTTGGGAAGTCTTACAGTTCCTTATATGAGGTAAAAGGAAATCAGATATAGAGTTAAGAAGATAAGACCTTGCCAAAGCATCCTTTGCACACCATTGGTTGAGCCTCTCTTGTTCATCCTTGGTGGGTAGTCCTCTAGCTTTGAATGAGGCAATTCCTCATCTCCTGATATGAATCCAAACAAGCTTCTTCCTTGTAGATAGGTCTTCATCCTTAGAGACCAAGCTTGGTAATTGTTCCTGTCCA
>CM035433.1:42221377-42268877 GCA_020310875.1 Ceratopteris richardii | reverse complement strand
GGAAGACCACATGGAAGAGAAGCACCCAATGGAGAATGCTACAACTGTGGAAAATTGGGTCATTCTACAAAAGATTGTTGGATTAAAGGAGGAGGCAATGAAGGATACAAAATGAACCAAGCTAATTATGCTAATACTTCAACAAATTCAAAAAATGAGAAATTGTGTATGATGTATGGGTCAAGTGAAAGAGTCGATTAAGATTTTACATGGTACATTGATAGTGGTTGTAGCAAGCATATGAGTTGCAATAAAGATGTTTTCTTTAATTTACACTCATCCAACACTCAAAGACATGAAGAGAGAGGGGATGAAACTGAGCACAAGCTTACACATGTGAGAGATGTTGCATTTAATGGATCTCAAAGCTCCAAGGTGTTGAAGGATGTGTTACATGTGCCAACCATCACCAACAACTTGGTTTTGATTAGGATAAATGTTCCTAATTCTTATTGGGGTAATGCAACAAATACAGCCATATACATTATGAATAGGTTTGCAACCTCCAAAGTACATGGAGTTACACCTTATGAATCTTTGTGTGATAAGAAACCCAACCTTTCACATCTCAAAATATTTGGTTGTTTGTGTTATGTTCACATATCTAAAGAATTGAGACACATGTTAGACCTGAACGCAGATAAGTGTATATTTCTTGGCTATTCTTCAGAGCAAATGGGTTTTAGATGCTATAACCCTTGCACCAAAGAGCTTAAGGTCTCTAGGGATGTTATATTTGATGCGTTGTTGCATTGGTATTGTAGCAAAGATGTGCTACAGGTTGATGATTCATATGAAGCTGAGAAAAAGTTCAAAGAACAACAACAAAGCATGGATATGAGTGGTCCAACCACTTCAAGCACACCATTAGAGGAGAGCTATACATCAGCTTGGCATGGAAGATCAAGTAATGAAGCTTACTCGAGTCAAAGAAGTAGAAAAGGAAAGGAAAAGACAAATGACAAAGACCATTGATGGGTAGACATGGAATCTACACGTGACAAAGATGTGGAGAAATTAGAAACTCCAGGATTTAAAGCATCTATATCAAGGAGAAAGAGATTCATAACACCTAATGGTGAGGTAAGAGCATCCAATAGGGTTAAATACCCTATTCAAAGTTTAATTTATGTGTCATTCAAGTTATAGCTTGTGAAGAGCCTAACTTTTTTGAAGAAGCAAATAAGCATAGGGAATGGATTGGAGCCATGGAGGAGGAAGTCAAGGCACTTGAAGAAAATCATACTTGGTCATTAGTGCCAAGAACAAAGGACATGAAAGTCATTGGAAACATATGGGTGTACAAGGTAAATGAAGGGCTTTTGTGTGTAGAACAAGAGGAGCAAGGAGGAGAAGGAGGGAGAGAGAGAAGAGGAGAGACACGCACAGATGCGTGGGAGCCTTGAAACCCACATAATGAACTCTCTTGAGGCAATGCTCTATATATGATGTATATATATGAATATGGGGTAAGGTCACATGACCCTTACATCCCCAACAATCTCCCACTTAAGGGTCAATGTAATGATAAGTGGTAAAATATACAAAAATGATGTAGGACTATACAATAATGTACAAGAAGAGTCCGGATCTCAACCCATACAGATCAGCCTACACCAACTACCTCGAACAAGGTGTATCCATGCACCTCAAATTGCCCTAGACTCATATCGACAAGAGTAGAGCTCACACATGACTGATGCAAGAACTGATGAAGTTCCTACAAAGCTCCCACTCGATCCATGCCTGTGTCAATCATCGAATGATTGACAACTCCAAGTGCAAATGCTCCAATAGAAATTGCAATGTCTTGTCTCAAGCATAACAACTCATACATCAGACTCCCGAATGCTGACAAAACATGTGCTATCCTGGCTAACCTAAGTATATCAGACATGCTTGTATCCAAGGCATCCAAAGCACTATCGTCAAGACCAACATGTCTTGACATATCTATGTCAACATCTGGCATGAGCGAATCTAAGAATGACTGCATAATTGTTGACTCATCAACATCTAAATCAGTCATCCTCTCAACCAATGATGTGTTTAGCTGTGCACCCAGAGAGCTAGCATGCTCTAGCATACACTGTGTATCATAAGAGCTATCCTGCTCTACCACGCCAAGTGTATCATCATGCTCCACATGAGCTAACTACACAACATCAACACCAAGATCAAACTGATGATCAAACTGTAATTGAGTATCATCACAATGCTCTACATGAGCATCCAAAATATGCTCTATATGTGCATCCATCTGAGCATCTAAACCTGCCATACATGTGCATCATGAATGTCAATAGACTTATGTATAGGTAGAAAAAATGAGACATGACGAGCCTCATACTGCACATAAGGCTAAACTCCCACGGAGACGAGACTGTCTCTCACATGAAGTACCTGCAATGGATACCTATGGCCAATCCTAGCTACCTCTGACAAGCATAAGCTATCCCAACTGTAACTGAAAATGATGCTCACCAAGAAATGCATAACACCTTCTCTCCTGTAACTGGCTAACTGAAATCAAGCTCATAGGGAATGAAGGCACATAGCATACATGTCTGAGTATAAGTGATGCTTCACTAGGTAGCATAAGGCATACATCTCCTGCACCCTCAATGTCATATGTTGTACCATCACGCATGTGCACACATCCACGACTCTCACTTGAGAATCGACAAAACCACTCACAATGTGGAGTAACATGAAAACTGGCTAATGCATCAAGCAACCAAGCCATATGTGTGCTATCCAATGAACGAGAGGAATCATGAGATGAACCATAGGAGAAAGTGATATCACCATCACTGTAATAATCAACTGCCATAGACTCTCTTGAAATCACTACTTGACCTGCACCACATGCATATCTCTGATGTCATCGTCGTATCCACCTAAAGCAATGTCGTCGAATATGGCCTTCACGACCACAGTGCCAATATCGAAGTCGTCGATGTGATCTGTGTCTCACATGAGTCAATGGACTCGCATACATATCATGTAGTCTCTGCCATAATGCACTACTTGTCTTCTCATACATAACAGACTCATATATAGAATCCACAAGCTGTAATCGGATAGTGGATCTGGCCAATGCATCCATATCCATCCATACATGGTCGGGCATGTCATGAGGCCTCTGTGCATCTCTATGCACATACATGTGTAACCCTGCATGAACCAATGTATGCCACATACGAGCTTTCTATCTCTGAAAGTCAGTGCCATCAAATCGAGAAGACTGTTGGAGATAGACATCTGTGGAAGCACGCGAACAGCACAAGGAAGAAGAAGAAGAAGAAGAAGCTTGGAGCACAAACACACAATACTGAATGTATTACTAGAGAATGTACAAAGATAAGTAGCCCATTAGGGCAATAGGCGTATATACAAGCCAGGGGAAGAAACCTCCTAAAGAGGGAAAAAAGTGCTCTGATGGTCCTAGAGTGTTCACACATATCACTACCTAAATATATCAACAAATCCCCCTCGGGAGTGATGCGGTGAACAAGGAGCTGGCACTCATGTATAAGGAAGTGCCAAGCTATGTGGAAATCACTCCACAAAAGGAAGTAAGCCCAAAGCTTTGCGGAAAGCTTCAAACTTCTCCCTAGCTAGAGCCTTCATGAAAAGGTTTGCAATGTTCTCCTGCGTGGGCACATATGCCAAGCTGATCTCCCCAGCAGAGAACCTCTCCCTGACATAATGATAATGCACCTCAATGTGCTTAGTGCGATCATGGAACACAGGGTTCCTCGCAACTACCAATGTGCTCTGACTGTCTGTGAAGATGAGGGTGGCAGAAGACTGACCAAAACCCAAATCAGCCATAAGGCGTCTGAGCCACACACACTCAATAGTAGCTGTGAAAGCTGCCCTATACTCAGCCTCACAACTGGAAGTGGCCACAGTAGGCTGCTTCTTGCTCAACCAAGATATACATGAGCTACCAATCATGAAGCAAAAGCCACTAGTGGACACACGAGTGTCATAGCAACCAGCCCAATCAGAGTCAGAAAAACCATGCAAATCTGGCGGTAGTGATCCCCCCCTTGGGATAAAACAACCCAAGTAGCCGACTACCACTCAAGTAGCAAAAGATGTGCTTAACCGCCTGCCAATGCTTGACTCCTGGGCAATGCATAAATCTGCTCATTTGTGAGACATCAAACTGAATATCTGGCCGATCAATCCATAAGTAAATCAAACATCCAATAGCCTGCTGATAGAGAACAACATCAAATGCATCTCCAGCATCATGAAGACTCAATCGTAAACCTGTCTCCATAGGAGTGGCAATAGGCTTACAGTCTTCAAGGCCAAAACACTCCAATAATGTGTCAATATATTTTGTTTGACACAAAGCCATTCCACCATCAACTTGCATAAACTGAATGCCCAAATAGTGATGCAAATGCCCCAAATCATACATCTCAAATGAGGCATGCAAATTAGCCTTAAAATCAGCAATATGCTTCTCAATAGGACCAGTGAGCAGCATGTCATCAACATAGACAACAATGATCAGAAGCACATCATTAGCACGCTTAACATATAAGGTGCTTTTAGTTGGACTATTCTCAAAACCATGTGCAATCAGATAGGCATGTATCTTCTCATACCAAGCACGTGGTGCTTGCTTTAAACCATATAATGCCTTCTTTAACCTGCACACCTGGTTTTCATGTCCTTTTTGCACAAAGCCACAGGACTGAAAAACATAGACTTCTTCATGCAAGTCACCATTCAGAAATGTTGTTTTAATGTCCAACTGATGTACATTCCAACCATGATGGGCTGCAAGTGCACAAATGCTCCGAACAGTAGTCATACGGCATGTAGGTGCAAAGGTCTCATCAAAATCAATGCCTCTTTCCTGCGCATAACCCTTTGCAACAAGCCTAGCCTTATACCTGTCAACTGTACCATCAGGTTTACGCTTCAACTTGTATACTCACTTAGTGCCAATGGCCTTCTTGCCAGGAGGCAAGTCACATAAAGACCAAGTACCATTCTTCATTATTGCATCATATTCAGATTGCATAGCAGCCATCCAATTTTCTGAATTTTGTGCTTCATCAAATGAAACAGGCTCGTTCTCATAACAGAGACTAGATGCAACCACAGCATAGCAATCTGATGCAAAAGAGGCACTATGAGAACCTGATTGAGTACGATATGACAAAGGTGCATCTAATTTGCTGTCACGCAAGGTCTGCACCAGCCATTTTGGCATAGTTCTTGCCTGCTCAATATCAGCTCTCTCATCAATAAGTGCATCCTGTAAATCTGCATCATAAATGGAATGATCTACATCATCACATGAAACCTGTAAAGGCAGAGAAGATGCTTCATTAGGACCAGCACTAAACTGTCCACCTGTAAAAAGAGGCATCAAAGTATCATACATGTCTTTGGAGCTAACAGATGTCTCCTTAGTGCATGAAAGCAATGGTTGAATAGCATCTTCCACAAAAACAACATCACGGCTAACTAGAATGTGTTTAGTCTGTGGATGATACAGAAGATAGCCTTTACTTTTCGAACTGTACCCAATAAAAATACATTTTACTACTTTATCATCCAATTTTCTACGATGTTGTTCAGGCACTAATGCATATGCCAAACAACCAAAAACATGCAGATGAGCAACAGATGGCTTGCGATCATGCCAAGCCTCATATGGAGTGATAGACTGCAACGCTTTAGTGGGACACCTGTTCAGTACATATGCTGCACACATGACAGCCTCAAGCCAGAAACTATGAGGTAAGGCCTGAATCTTGACCATACACCTCACCATCTCTATGAGAGTCCTGTTCTTCCGTTCAGCAAATCCATTTTGTTGAGGTGTATACGGCACTGTACACTTGTGTTTTATCCCACGTTCAGCTAGAAATGCATTAAAATTAGAAGACATATATTCCCCCCCTCGATCAGAACGGAGGGTGCCCATTTTACATGCTGACAGATTTTCAGCCAAAACCAAAAACTGTTAGAAGCACATGAACACTTCGGACTTTGCCTTCAATGGATATACCCATGCATGCTTGGAAAAATCATCAATGAAAGTCACGAAGTAAAGATAATTTCCAAAAGAAGGTGTCTACATAGGACCACAGACATCACTACGTACAAGTTTCAATTTCTGAGTAGCCCGAACTGAACCATCTTTTGGAAAGGATGAATGCTGCATTTTGCCCAAAATACAGCCTTCACAAACATGTTTTCCAGGTGCCTCAAGTTTGGGCAACGAGGACACCATTTTTAGATTTCTGCAGGCATAGCAAACTAGCAAAATTCAGATGACCAAAGCGTGCATGCCAAAGCTTTGCATCTGACATAGCCTGAGAATCATTTACTGCACATGCCAAATCATTTACAGATCTTTCATAGTCTATGAGCTTATACAACCACGACATAAAATGCTAGAAGCAATAATCACATCGCCATTTGACAGATCATGAACTGTACACTTGTCATCAACAAATTTCACAACCAAGCCAATCTTGGCTAATGCAGAAACTGATAACAGGCACAAATAAAGCATCTGACAAAGTGAAAGAACTACCATCAGCAGTAGTCAAAATGATCTTACCAACTCCCATAACAGAATAAGAGGAGTTGTTGGCGCATGTAACAGTATTCCTTGTAGGGGCAGGCTCGAGTGAAGAGAAGAAACTGCGTTGCGAGGTAATATGTTTGGTTGCCCCACTGTCAAAATACCAAACATCTGAGTCTACTGCAGACATGCACTCCTCATGAGAAGGTGGGTCAAAACTGCAAACAGTAGTAAACGCCCATTCTTCTTCCTACACAAGATTTGCAGACTCTGTTTTTGGTGTAGAGGCCTCTGCAACAACCATTTCAGCCTCTTTCTTCTTTGCCTCTTTAGCAGCCAGTTTTGGACAGGTCTTTATCATATGATCATTCCCTTTATAGTACTTACAAAATTCTGCTTTTCTGATTTCTTCTCATCTTTATCTTCCTTCTTCGAATATGCAGAATTAGCAGATTTCTGCTTACTAGTTGAAGAGCTCCATTTTCCTTTGCCCTTCTGACTAGCCAGGAAAGCTTGATCTGCAACTCGCATAATGGACCTGTTTTGCCTGGACTGACCTTCTTGCAACAGAACAGAGACTAACTCCTCAAATGATAAGGCATTTGGATTGCCTTTCATCATCAACCGAAGAGTAGAATCAAAACTCTGATATGAATCAGGAAGACCATTCAGAATGGTTTGCACAAGTGAGCTATCTGGTATAACCTCATCAGCAGAAATCAATTGTTCCTTCAAGTCTTTGATCTTTGTTAGGAAACTGTCCATAGAATCACCTTCATTCATGTGCTCACTCTCCAACTGTTTTCGAAGGTAAGCAACACGAGCCTCATTCCTAGCTTGGTACAATGTGGTAAGTGTATCCCAAGCATCCTTAGCTATCCTGCAAGAGCGAATGTGAGGAATAATGGCATGTTTGATAGACAAAGCTATCAATGCATGTGTCTGGGCATCTCTGCCATCCCAGCGAATCTGCTCTGCAGTAGGTGCAGCAGAAACAACAACACAAACAGGAATGTGCGGAATATCATATTCAACACCATCTTCATTAGCTCCAGCACTTGTATTTGCAGTACCTGTAGTCAGAGGTGTAACACGACGTCTTTCAGCACCCTGCACAATGTTTCACAATCCTTTTGCAACCAATACATGTCGCATCATATAAGCCCATAATGGGTAGTTGGTACCATCCAACTTATCCTCAACAACCAACATATGGAATACATCACTGCTTTCAGCCATGGTCGGTGACTAAAATACCTTTGGCACAAAAAGACGAATCAGCCTGCATAAGCGCTGCGATAGTGCATTCGGAGGCCAAAATGAGCTCATATCGTGATTTTGGCACCACAAACCGTAGCTATTTTGATCTCTGAAACACCTTGAGTATGCTCACCAAATTTCGTGCGAATCTGAGACTGCAAACACAGGAATGTCGATGGCGCCCTAGATGAAGCGACGACCTGCTCTGATACCAATTGTTGGAGATAGACATCTACGGAAGCACGCGAACAGCACAAGGAAGAAGAAGAAGCTTGGACCACAAATACACAATAGTGAATGTATTACTAGAGAATGTACAAAGATAAGTAGCCCATTAGGGCAATAGGCGTATATACAAGCCGGGGGAAAAAAACCTCCTAAAGAGGGAAAAAAGTGCCCCGGCTGTCCTAGAGTGTTCACACACATCACTACCTAAATATATCAACAAAGACACCATGCTGGCAATCCAAGAGACTAGCAATGTAACAAGAGACTAGAAACAATACTCTATCCTCAATAGAATCACACCTGCATATCCATATGCATAACTCACAATACAAATGTCTCGATAGAGAAGGAACCATGTGAGCCACCTGTCACATAACCATGCATCTAGCATGCACATAAAATCATGAGCATAAGCCTGCTCACGAAGTCTTCAAAGTGACCAAGTAGATGTGAAAGAATCCTAGGAAAAATTCGACAGAGTATCCCTTGTAAACTGAGCAATCAAACAAGATAACCAATAGCAAAAGAACAATAAGTAACATGTCACCACCTATCACTGATCCAATCAAAGATAATGGCAAATACATATGCCAAAAAACAATGGAAATACACCTCCCACTCAAGAATAAATCTTGCAAGATGATCCAACCTGTCATGAACAATGTGTGACCAAGTCCAAGTGAATGGAGATAATCAATGATCCAAAGCTATCACATAGGCTTCAAGATCCACTAGAGCTCTCTTCTAACATAAAAGCTGTCAAAATTTCGGCAACATCTCCTCTATAAAATGGACTCTGAACCAAATAAACCATGTGGGAATCACCATCCACATATGACAAGAATCACACTGGCAAATACATATCAATCAATGATCAAATGCTAGTAACAATGACAAACGAATGTGTAACTCAGGCTCCAATCTGGATCATGTACCTTCAAAGAAAACAAAGGTACAAGTACCAACCAAGATCCACAATCAACTCTCACAGAGTTGTGTGCAATTGGTAACTAAATCCATAACCAAGTGGCATAAGCAAGATATAGACCACAATGCCACTATACATCCATGATCGAACTCATGATGACATAAACCTAAAAAAAGAGTATACCACAATGTCATCTTATATGCTAAACATGTGACAAGATCATGCTCTACTCTCATATGGAGGAGCTACCATAGTGATCATACATGTACAATGCCTTTAAGCTCTAAAAATAACAGCTTACACACCAAAAAATCTCTCGCAAAGAAGTTTCAAACCAAAATGAAACTCCAAAAGCAACTAGGGTTGTTTTGGTGAAAATATGTTGCTCTGTGTTTTGTTGTTTCAGAGATGATAACCTCTGAATCTGAGCTTTTTTCTTCAACAAACTTCGAGATCTCATTCTTGGCTACATAAGGAGATAAATAACACCTCAATCAAAGGTGCATAGCTCAATATATACATAGCAAAACAAGCATCAGCTGTCAATTTCACCTTCACCTGCAACATTACTGCTCTATATTTTGCAATTTCGGTGACCTTGCACTTAGAATTTGGATCTGTGTTCTTCTACAAAATTGTAGAGGTTATTCCAAACTAGCAAGTTGCATCGTTTCATTTCAATTTGTGAAACTCAACTTATAGCTAAAACACTGACCTATTGTCCAAGTGATTGAAGATTCATCTTCTACACCAGTCTGTGTTTTTTGAATTTTTGGCACTCTAGAAGTCCGAATCAGGTTTTGCACCCTTCTATGAAGTTGTAACCCTCTATGTTAGCTACACAAAGAAATTTAAAAATGCATCAATCCGAGCTTCCTAGCTTGAGTTATGACCAAAATACTGAACTATTGTGGAGAGATGCCGACCAACACTTTCACCTCTTGTGACCTAAGCTTCCATTGAAGCTTCTTGCACACAAGCCTTCAACATGCTCTGATACCAATGAGGGGCTTTGGTATGCAGAACAAGAGGAGCAAGGAGGAGATGGAGGGAGAGAGAGAAGAGGAGAGACAATGCTCTATATATGATGTATACATATGAATATGGGGTAAGGTCACATGAACCTTACATCCCCAATAGTAAAGAGGCAAGTAGATGGGAGCATCTCTAGGGGGCTGGTTTCTGGAAACATCGACCTGTACAGACTTGGTCTATGGCGAAGGAGTTGTACTTCAATAAAGATGACCCGAGCATGGGAAAATTATAGGTTGGACTAAACAAACTTGCACACTGTAACTAAGGAGGTTGAGCTAAAAGATCCTGTGGAGAAGGTAGGAGCAAGGCTTGTTAGATGGGCTGCTTCCAAAACAAACGACCTTGCTGGAGATGGCACGATGATCTCAGTTGTTCTTGCACAGAGATCAATTGTTGAGGGCATCAAGGTGGTCCTTGCTGGTGAAAATTCTATTCAAATTAGTAGAGGCATTGGAAAGACTGTCAAGTGGCTAGTTGCAGAGCTGAAGAGTATGTCTAAGGAGGTGGAGGTTAGTGAGCTTGCTGATGTGACTACTGTGAGTGCTGGCAACAATTATGAAATTGGAAAGATGGTAGCGAATGCTATGAGCAAGGTGGGGGGTGTCATTACACTTGATGAGAACCGGAATGCAGAGAACAATCTGTCAGATCAACAGTGAATAAAGAGAACTCGACCTTGCTGTTGCGAAGGAAAGACTTGATAGTGAGCACTATGGCCCGAGAAAGGCCAAAAAATGTATTATCGAATATCTCGTTGTCCGAAAGCTTAAACCTGATGCTAGGGGGTCCTGTGTTATGCTTTGTTGGTCCACCTGGTGTTCGAAAGATATCCCTTGCTTCATCGATTGTTGGAGCATTGGGCAGACATTTCACTCCTATATCACTTGGAGGAGTTAAAGATGAAGCTGATATACGTGGTCATCGTAGGACCTATAATGGTAGTATGCCAGGAAGTCTAATTGAAGACATCAAGAGGGCTGCAGTTAATAACCCAGTCATGCTGCTGGATGAAATCGATAAGACTAGGATGGATGTTCGTGGTGATCCTGAATCTGCTCTACTTGAAGTTTTAGATCCAGAGTAGCATAAAGCATTCAATGATCACTACTTGAATGTGCCATCCGATTTATCCAAGGTAATTTTTGTTGCCATTACCAACCGAGTGCAACCCATCCCACCACCTTTATTGGATCGCATGGAGATTATTGAGTTACCAGGCTACACACTTGAGTAAAAGCTAAAAATCTCTATATGTCATCTCATTCCTCGAGTCCTTGATGTTGGAGCAAGTCTATGACAAGCCTAAGTATTGTCTTGAGTCTCACAAAGTCTTAGAAGAAGCTTCAAAATGAAGACTATGTAAAGTTCACTTGTGAACTACCTCTTGTAACTTTTGAAGAGTTTACTTAATGTAAAAGTGAAAGAATCTTAAGTGGTTGAGTCCACTTGATCAAGAATGGAAAGAGGAGCCACGAATTCGTGATTTGTGGTAGGTAGAGAATCAAATCAATCATTGATTGATTGGAGAGTGATTGAGGGAAGTTAGCCTCCCAAACTCAACTATAAATAGATGGCAGTTTTAGTCGTGGTTAGAGAGACCTATGTGAAGACCTCCAAGAGCTGAGCTTTATGCCATATCAAGGTGTGATTACAAGGCACACATATGTATCAATAATTCCATTGTTTTATTTTCATTATATTTCGGTTCATATTTCCATGTTCTTGTGAAGTGTACTACTCACTACCATATCTCTCAGTTTTCTCAGTCAACTTGCAGAGATGTTTTCTCTGAGCTTGGTGCATCATTTTCAGTGATTTAACTTGGTAAGGTTAGCTCTATAAGTCTAATATATGCTCACAAATTTTCATGTCATTTGGATGTTGCAATCTTCAGTTATGTTCATTTGAAGTCAACAGGGTCTGTTCATCTTCACTTCTCTGTCAGGTACCCGACTTTTTCACTCATCTTGTCAGAGATGTTTCTCAGTGGTTACTTATTCAAATTCAGTGATTTAAAGCTTGTTGGATTCAAATTACTGTCTAGTATAACCATACAAAATTTCATAATCATTGGATTCCTAAATTTTGAGTTATGTTCATTTTTCTGCTCACCGGTCTCAAACTGTAGCAGCCCGTGAAAATCGGGATGATGTCATCACTTGTTAAAACTCATTCTCAGTGTGTGGTTTATTATTTTTGATGAGATTACTCTTGAAAGTTAGCTCTTTAAGTTACCTAGACTTCCCCAAGAGGAATTAAGCTAATTGCTGCTGTGCTTAGAGAATTATGTAAAACACTGGACAGGTGTATGAACCAAGAATAGCAAGTTTTCACCTCTGAGCTAACTCCAACTTATCTGTTTTGATCTATCTTTTTGAGAGTGATCTTCCAAGGTACATAGGGTGTCTAATACATCCATTGGCAAGCTAAAAGGGCCCACCATATACTCCTGGAGTTCATTTGGCTGGTGTAGATCAAGGATTTTGCAACACCTCTTCATCTTCAAGCACATACCTATCCATCTCTTCACAGTGGTATCAGAGCAAGGTTGGACAACATGGCAGATGGATTTCCTTCATCAATTGACAAATTGGACAGAGGTAACTACTTAGCTTGGTCATTAAGAATGGAAGTTTATCTTCAAGGTAGAAGTTTATATGGTTATGTGGCTGGAGATGAAGTTATGCCAAGTTTCAGGAACAAAAGTCAACCAACACAAGAAGAGCAAGAAAGATTGAGCACATGGTGCTCCAAGGATGCACTTGCAAGGTCTTATCTCGTCAACTCTATCTCATATTTTTTGTTGCCTCACATTAGAAGTTGTAAGACATCTCAGGAAGTGTGGGATGCACTTGAAGCTTTCTTTTCTTCAAGTACCAAAGCTAGGAAACATCAACTATGGCTAGATTTCACAACTCTCAAGAAGGCTCCCAAACAAAATGTGATTGATTTTGTCACAAAGCTCAAGGACATAGCGGATCAGTTGGGAAGAATTGGAGCGGTAATAGATGAAGAGCAAATTGTAAGGCAGGTCATCAATGGCTTGAAGGCAGATGACAAGTGGGAAGCATTCACCACAGCTATGGATTTGTACATGGACATACATGTACCTGATTTCAATACACTAATTGGACAACTACTTACTCAAGAGGCAAAGCTTATAAAAAATGGAGAAAGCTCTAAAGGTAATCAATCTTCAGCTTTATACACTGATAAAAGCAAGTCCAAAGATAACAAAGGAAAGGCAAAGAAAGTGGATGATGAAGTAGGTACATATCAAGCTAACTATGCAGGTAGAGGAAGACATGGCAAAGGTAGAGGAAGAGGAGGTAGACAAGGCAGGGGGAGATCCCAAGACTCCAACTCATGTTCTATTTGTGGACTAACTAATCATACAACTGAAAATTGCTTTAGAAATTCCAGGAATCAAAGAGGCAGAGGATACAATAGAGGAAGTTATGGCTACTCAAAAGGAAGGTTCAACAATTATCATGGCAACTACAACAACTACAATCATTCAAACTATCAAGGAGGCTACAAAGGAAGGAGAGACTACAATAACTACACAGAAGACTGAAACAAAGAGGATTCATTATTGATCATGAACATGGCTATGCCACAAGGTAAATCTGATGAGCATGTTTTCTACATAGATTCAGGTTGTTCAAATCATGTGGCAGGAAATGTGGCACTCCTATCAGATTTAGAAGATCCAAGGAATAAGCATGAGGTACAAACATGAGATGATACAAAACATCCTGTGGAGAAAATAGGCAATGTCAAAGCACCTGATGGAAACATCAACCTACTCAGTAAGGTACTCTATGTCCCTACCATTACAAAGAATTTGATAAGTTTTGGGCAGATAGTAGAGAAAGGGTTGCAAGTCAGGTTCACAAAAGCAGGAGCATTTGTTGAAGATCCAAGTCAAGGATTCAGAAGAATTGCAAAAGGTGAAAAGACAGGTAGATTGTTCACATTTGAATTACAGGACACTAGAAACATTGCTCTCTTTAATTATGGTAGTCAGACACTCACAGAATTGGAAGTATGGCACAAAAGGTTAGCACATATTGGTGAAAGGTCGTTAAAGCAAATCTGCAGGGACCAAAGTGTACTTGGACTTCCTAATTTGTCAAAACAACATATGATTTATAAGTGTAGTGCATGTCAATTTGGAAAGTCTCACAGGTTACCATTCATGAAGAAAGGTTATATGCATGGAGATCTCTTGGAGTTGGTTCATATAGATGTATGGGGACCTAGCAAGGAAGCTTCAATATCTGGATCAAGGTATTATGTTTCCTTTATTGATGATTGCAGCAGATGGACTATCCTATTCTTTATGAAACACAAAGATGAAGTTTTTTCATGTTTCAAAAGATATTTGGCTCTTGTGGAGAATCAAACAGGTAAATCACTAAAAAGGCTAAGGTCAGATGGAGGGGGAGAATACTTCTCCCATGAGTTTGATTCTTTTCTTCAAGAAAGAGGAATCAAAAGAGAGGTAACTACAAGGTACACTCCTGAGCAAAATGGAGTGGCAGAAAGGAGGAATAGGACAATTGTTGAAGCTCCAAGGTCTATGTTAAATGAAAAGCATTTACCTAATTACTTATGGGCTGAGGCTGTATCTACAGCCACTTACTTGAATAACAGGTTGCCTTCAAAATCCCTTGATGGGATGACTCCATATGAGGCTTGGAATGGAAGAAGACCAAGCTTAGATCATTGTAAAATTTTTGGATGTATTGCTTTTGCTCATGTTCCTTCACAAGTTAGAGGCAAGATGGATCCAAAGGCAGAAAGGTGTGTATTTATTGGATATGACAACAATCAAAAGGGCTACAGCTTATACAACCCTACCAAGAAAGGATTCTTGGTAAGCAGAGATGTAGTTTTTGATGAGAACAATTCATGGTATGAAGATTCATGCAGGAAGATCAATTTACCATATGATCTTGAAGAAGATTTTCCAAAGCTTGGTAGAGAACAATCAAAGATTGAAGAACAAGACACCTCGGAGGATGATGAAGAATCTCACATGGAAAAGATCAAAGCATGGAAGTCTAAAGGTAAAACAAAATTGCAGGAACTTGGACATGAGGCAGAATCATCACATCATGGCCTAAGAAGATCTATGAGGGAAAAGAAAAAACCAAAAAGGTATGGGTTTGACACCTCATTAGTAACTAAACATTCTATCTACATAGCACATGACATAAACCAAGAGGAGCCATCATCATTTGAAGAGGCCAAAGCAAAAACAGAATGGAAGCATGCAATGAAGGAAAAGATTGAAGCACTTGAGGAAAACAACACTTGGGATTTGGTGCCCAAGACTTCATCCATGAAGGTAATAGGCTCAAGATGGGTCTATAAACTCAAGAAGAATTCTGATGGTTCCATTAACAGGTATAAGGCAAGGCTTGTAGCAAAAGGCTTTGCACAAACTCAAGGAATTGATTATGATGAGACCTTCTCTCCTGTGGCAAAGATGCCTACTATTAGGGTTTTGCTTAGTATTGCCTCTTCCAAAAATTGGAAGATACTTCAACTAGATGTAAAGAATGCATTTTTGAATGGTTGGATAACAGAAGAGGTATATATGGCACAACCACCTGGTTTTGAGAATCAAGTTTATCCTGATTATGTGTGTAAACTTAACAAAGCATTGTATGGTCTCAAGCAAGCTCCAAGAGCTTGGAATTTTAGGCTTGTTTCATTTTTGCAGGACAAAGGCTTTCAACCAAGCAAGGCAGATCCTTCACTCTTTATTAAAAAGAGTAATCTCGAGGTCATCTACCTATGTGTATATGTAGATGATATTATATTGACAGAAAATGATGCAGATGGTATGAAGAAGATCAAAGATTAGATGAGAGAAGAGTTCAAGATAAGTGATTTGGGTTCACTTACCTACTTCCTAGGTTTGGAAGTTGTCTACAAAGATCATGGTTTGTTTCTCACTCAAAGGAAGTACATTAAGGACATGTTGGCAAAATTCAAGATGCAAGATTGTAAGATTGCAGGTACTCCAATGGAGGTCAATCACAAATTGAGCTCACATGAAGGTGAAATCATAGAGGACATCACATCATATCAAAGTCTAGTGGGTAGTCTCAACTATGCCACATTGACAAGAGTAGATATATGTTACAGTGTGAGTGTGCTAAGTCAATTTATGCACACACCAAGGAAACCACATATGGATGTTGCCAAAAGGATTCTCAAGTATCTCAAAGGAACCATAAATGAAGGACTTTATTATCCTTATGTATCTGATTTAGGTTTGAAGCTATTTTCTGATGTAGATTGGGCTGGCTCCAAGGAAGATAGAAGGAGCACTTCAGGTTATCTTACCTTTGCAGGTTCAAAGCTTATTTCATGGTCATCCAAGAAGCAACCCACAGTTGCTCTCTCTTCTACTAAAGCTGAATATAGAGTTCTTGCCATAGCTACACAAGAAGCTATTTGGATGAAGACATTATTCAAAGATCTTGGATTGGAGTTTGGAACTCCAACTATTTTTGGTGACAATATGAGTTCTATTCATTTGGCTGCTAATCCTATTTTTCATGCAAGGACTAAACATATTGAAGTTCATTATCACTATGTACGAGAAAAGGTTCTAAGCAAAGAGATTCAAATATCATATGTGTCCACTCATCAACAATGTGCAGATATTCTAACCAAAGCATTGGATGGTACAAAGCTTTGCAAATTCAAGGCTATGATTGGTTTGCAGGTAATCTTGGAAGATTGAAGACCTCAAGCATACTTGGCTTGAGGGGGAGCTGTTGGAGCAAGTCTATGACAAGCCTAAGTATTGGCTTGAGTCTCACAAAGTCTTAGAAGAAGCTTCAAAATGAAGACTATGTAAAGTTCACTTGTGAACTACCTCTTGTAACTTTTGAAGAGTTTACTTAATGTAAAAGTGAAAGAATCTTAAGTGGTTGAGTCCACTTGATCAAGAATGGAAAGAGGAGCCACGAATTCATGATTTGTGGTAGGTAGAGAATCAAATCAATCATTGATTGATTGGAGAGTGATTGAGGGAAGTTAGCCTCCCAAAGTCAACTATAAATAGATGGCAGTTTTAGTCGTGGTTAGAGAGACCTATGTGAAGACCTCCAAGAGCTGAGCTTTATGCCATATCAAGGTGTGATTACAAGGCACATATGTATCAGTAAGTCCATTGTATTTTACAAGCAATATACTTTTATTTTCATTATCATTTGGGTTCATATTTCCATGTTCTTGTGAAGTGTACTACTCACTACCATATCTCTCAGTTTTCTCAGTCAGCTTGCAGAGATGTTTTCTCTGAGCTTGGTGCATCATTTTCAGTGATTTAACTTGGTAAAGTTAGCTCTATAAGTCTCCTATATGCTCACAAATTTTCATGTCATTTGGATGTTGCAATCTTCAGTTATGCTCATTTGAAGTCAACAGGGTCTGTTCATCTTCACTTCTCTGTCAGGTACCCGACTTTTTCACTCATCTTGTCAGAGATGTTTCTCAGTAGTTACTTATCCAAATTCAGTGATTTAAAGCTTGTTGGATTCATCTTACTGTATAGTATAACCATAAAAAATTTCATAATCATTGGATTCCTACATTTTGAGTTATGTTTATTTTTCTTCTCACCAGTCTCAAACTGTAGTAGCCCGTGAAAATCGGGATGATGTCATCACTTGTTAAAACTCATTCTCAGTGTGTGGTTTATTATTTTTTATGAGATTACTCTTGAAAGTTAGCTCTTTAAGTTACCTAGACTTCCCAAAGAGGAATTAAGCTAATTGCTACTGTGCTCAGAGAATTATGTAAAACACTGGACAAGTGTATGAACCAAGAATAGCAAGTTTTCACCTCTGAGCTAACTCCAACTTATCTGTTTTGATCTATCTTTTTTAGAGTGATCTTCCAAGGTACATAGGGTGTCTAATACATCCATTGGCAAGCTAAAAGGGCCCACCATATACTCCTGGAGTTCATTTGGCTGGTGTAGATCAAGGATTTTGCAACACCTCTTCATCTTCAAGCACATACCTATCCATCTCTTCACACTTGATCAGCATGGCCTTACATCAGAATATCGACAAATTCATGAGCCAATGATAGATCTCATGATTCAACTGTACACTAGAGAAGTTGTTGTATGCAATCTAGAGCGACATTTGGCAACTCTTGCTCGAGCAGTAGATGTTAAGGTAGCTAAGAGGGAGCAAGCGCTTTGGATCTCTAAAGACTTAAACCCTGAACCTACACAAGTCCCAAGAGGCAGCATTACAGATGGGAAGCTGAGGTTGGAGGTTGAGGCCATGTGCATGTCAACTTGGGAAATTACCAGTTCAGTTGTTATGACAAGCCCTTTGGTGGTAGATGAATCTACTCTGGAAAAGATCCTGGGGCCTCCTAAGTTTGATGGAAGTGAGGCAGCAGAAAGGGTAGCCACACCTGTTGTGGCTGTTGAATTGGTGTGGATAGCTCTTGGTGGTAAAGTATAGTTGGTGGAGGCCACTGCAATGCTTGGTAAGGGTGATTTTCATTTGACAGGACAATGTGGGGATGTGATAAAGGAATCTGCTCAGATTGTTCTCACCTGGGTACATGCAAGACTCGCAGTAGTATTAAAGCTAGCTATCAAAGAAGAAGGGAATTTTATGGATAATTGAGATGTTCATATCCATCTCTCAGCAAGGGCAGTCCCTAAGAATGGTCCCTCGACTGGAATGACTCTTGTTACAACACTTGTGTCTCTCCAGCGTTATGTTCGTGCCGATACTGCAATGACTAGTGAAATGGCTTTACAAGGACTTGTTCTTCCTGTAGACTATTGTAGCTCAAGCGTAAGCACCACCTCCTTTACTTGTCAATCCGCGGAGACGTGAGGACCGGTATGAAGACCATGAGCAAGTGAAGGCACAAGTGCGTGAGTGAAAGCACACAAACATGCACACACATACACACACGCGCACAAAGTAAGATCAAAGAGAGGAACAATGGAAAGCTTAGATTGCAAAAGAGTTCTCTTACAAAAGTTCTATTCTCTAACAAGCTAACCCCAAAAATGAGCTCTCTAGCTCTTTTTATAGTTTTTTGACTAGTTTTGGCCCTGTCCAGACCTAGTGTCCGGCCTAGTTAAAAATTAGGTTCCAGGGCTTATTTGAGGGCTCAAACGAAGTCTAAAAATTATGAAAATTGGTACGATGGTACTTCTAATACTCCTCAAGCTCGAGGACTCCTTGGCTTGAACAAAATGGAGTTACTAAAAATAGATAATGGTATTTACAATGGTTTCTAGTGATGAAAATCACTATTTTTGTAGGGGATTCTTCTGAAAATTTGACATACACTTCTTGGAGCTCCCTACTTGCTCCCTTTCCTCGTGTGTCCACCTTTTGATGTGCTTCCATGCTTTGTCCTTGACTTTGAGCTTCAACACTCCCCCCCCTCTCGAGTCTGTCGTCCCTGACAGACCCTTGTTGGAAGGGCTGTTCTGTGTAGTGCTTTGAGAGGTGGTGTCCATCCGTTGTATGAGCTGGTTCCTTGGATTCCAGCAAGAATGTGTCGTTGTGAGCTTTCAAAACTGCAAGTTGCTCAGAAGAGGTTGTCAAGAGTGATTTGGAGCAACTACTGGCTTCAATTTGCTTTCGAGATATGGATGTTGTTCCCATGATGTCCGCTAGCTCTTTTAAAGATGATGTTGAGAGCATTCATGCCAACTACTCATAACCCATAATGAATGATGGGTAAGTGTGTTCGTGCCTGGGTTGAAAAAAATATGTGCCTTGTGCACGGCCTTGTAATGTAGCCCTACGCATGCTTACTTGGAAAATGCATTGGAAGAAGTATGGTGCAAAAATTGCGGGTCTTGAGCTAAGTGCTCAAGGGTATGCTGACAAAGAGGTTTCCTAAACTATCATGGTTATGGTGTTTCCAGAGTAAAGATACTTACCATGGCGAAGGTTGATGGATGTTTGCCTCTTCGTGTTGTACACTCGGCCTTTGGGATGGAACCTTGTTGATGAATGTCCATGTTGATTGTCCACTGATGAGATCTTTTGAGTGGTGGATCCCCTCTCCTCTTTTCAAAGCAACATTTGTCACTAACAATGTGCATTTCTGAGCTTGGGCTCATGCACGTTCACTTCCCTATATTGACACTCAGAGGAATATTGGACACGTGCCGGTTTCTAAGAGATTACCATGCTGATTGACATAGACCATTCACCAGTGCTACTGTTCCATACTGGTTCAGGAAATACTGAGAATTGAATTGCTTTATATTCCTTGGCAAGCAACATCGGGTAACTACACCAAGCTGAGTTTCACATATTCTCTTTAGCTCACCATATGCAGGAGTCTTCTCCTCCAGAACTACCTTTTGCAGATATCTCCTTGGATGCTCTGGTACATGAAGTAGTTAAGCATCCCTCAAGTTGTGGACCTTCAAGCTCTTCATTCCTACCATGGTAAGAGAGAATCATAGTTGTAGATGCCATGTTTATGCCAAATGCTTGTCATCTACCAGATAAGGCAGCAATAATCTCACTGCTGGCCGAGACACACTTCTGTCCAAATTGATAAGTGCCTAGTAATTGATGGTTCAATCTTCAACTAAGCATGACTCATTCATGTTCCATGAGCGAAACCTGGGAACAAGTTCTTCCTCGTTTTTTTTTTTTTTTTTTTTTTGTAACAATATCACAAAACAAGAAGACAGATTTTAGTATCAATCAATAAAAATCTTTGACATATGTCAATGTGCTCTTGTGCCTTGGATTCTCAAGTGTGTCTATGCACGGCCGTGTAATGTGGCCCTATATTAATGCATACTTTGGAAATGCATGACCTGAATGGTGCAAAAGACAGGGTTGTGCAAGGAGCACATGGTTGTTGCTCGTCGAGGCTTGATGTTACTTGCAGATGTGGACGCCATCTTTCTTGGATGTCTCCATGGGATCGTGAGATGATGTATTCCTTCTTATTGGAATCCATTTGAGAACAGCATTTGGCACAGTAGAGATCACTTCAGGCGACTTCATCTTTGGATGCTTTCTGAACTGTGGTATCCAATGTGATTGGCCCTTTGGTTCGGTGTAGGCTACTTGTACTTTTGGCTTCCAAACCCATATCCTTTTTGCACGTCTTCCTACTATTGTTGAAGAGCTGATTTGATCTTCTTTCGGTCTCTGTACATGGTTCTTACCCTCTTCTCTTTTTGGATTCTTTGTTGAGACCTTTCGCATGTGGGAGAACATAGGTTGTTGTAGATGTAGGAGCTTCTCAGGTACCCACATCTGTAATTGCCCTTGTTGAGCTGCAGCTAACTTCTTAGGCACCCAAACTTGTTGGATACCTTGTGATTGAGCTTGTCTGAGCTGCTTCCCTCGTCTTCTGGCCTAGTTGGCTTGCCTAGATGGGATTTGTGGGGGCAAGGCTGGTGGTTGCTCTCCTTTGCGTACCCATATCTGCTTCATGCTCGGAACTGCTTTTTTATCGAATGGTGTCTTTCTATTTGATGTAGCAGTTGTCGTGAACGGTTGTGTTTGCTTGTGTGGTGGACTCACTACTGTGGCTACTTGATTCTTTGGAGAAGAAGAAAGATCCACCCGCCTTCGAACCTGGTTGTCCACGATTGACTCCTTCTGCATCATAGAGCTTTTGACACATACAACATCTTCTTTCATATGATTAGTCTTGGAAGAACTAAGAGAGTGTGTGGTGCCATGATCTAGGAGCATGCAGTTCTCTAATTCTAATGTAATGCATTGTTCATGTACCCAAACTTGAAGAATTTGACTTCTTAGGTTTAAGTTAACTGCATGGTCATAGATCCAATCTTGACCCAAGACAAGTGGTTCTGTAAGGTTCTCATCTTGACATACTAGTGCTTTGACTTTCATTGGAACATCTTCAAGGTAGATGGGAAGTTCCACCTCGCCCAAACAAGGGGTTTCCACACCTCCCAATCCTATGAGATAAGCTTCTATGGGATTGATGTTCAACTGCAAGTCTTGGCAGTAGGAAAGTCTAACTGCACTACTTGCTGCACCTGAGTCAATCAATGCTTTCACCGTCCTTGCACCCTTCCCTTGTCCTATCTCTATGGTCACAAAGGGTCTTCGGTCAATGACCTGAGAAGTCGCTATGCCTGACTTTTGGCACATATCCATGTGATATTTTGGAGCTTTTGAGTTGACATCTAGGCCAAGTCGTCTTAACTTATTTCGCCTTATGCGCTCTCTAGCCTCTGCCTGTGCTTCTTCTCTCACTCTTAACTCTTCTTCTTTTCGTTTCTTAGCAGTGTTGAGTCTCATTAGCATGTCCTCTGTAAGAGGTTCTTGATATAACTTGACTCTACAACCACTAATATAGTTTGGCAAGATATCACCTTCTAAAGTAGCCAATTGAACCGCGCCACTAGTGGAAATTCTGTTAATGATCATGGGTCCATATCCTCGTTTTTCCAACTTACGGGCATGTTGTTTCAGTGTGTAAACCAACACTAGATCTCCCTCTTTCAGTCCCTTATCCTTAATGTGTGCATCGAAGTAGGCCTTTTGCCTTTTCTTTGCAGCGTAGATGCCTGCAGCCGCTCGTAGCCTTGTCTCACCTAAGCGTTCTAGATCAAAGATCCTAGATGACAATTCATGTCCATTCCACTCATGCTCTTGTGCTACTTTTAAAGCAGGGATTAAGAAATCTAGTGGTAGCACCGCATTCTGTCCAAAGACCATCTGAAATGGGGTGGCATTGAGTACTGTTTTGTAGGCAACTCGATAAGCCCAAACAGCATGATGAAGTTGTTTGTCCCAATCAGAGCGTTTATTATTTACCAATTTTGTCAATACGTTACAAAGGATCTTATTGGTACTCTCGGCTTGTCCGTTAGCTTGTGGGTGATAGGGGGCAGATTTCTTATGTATCACCAAGAATTCTTGGAGAAGATTTTCAATGACTTCATTCAAGAAGTGTGTGCCTCTATCGCTCACTAACTCTATTGGTAGCCCATATCTCGTGAACACATTCTTGAATAAGAACTTAGCCGTCGTCTGAGCATCATTCTTTGTTGTGGCTTTCACTTCTACCCACTTGGTAAGGTAATCTGTGGCTACAATAATATACTCTGCATGGGAGTTTCTAGCAGGGGGATTAATAGGACCTATGAAGTCTATGCCCCACTTGGAAAATGCACGCCCTCCCATCATTGGCCTCAAAGGCATCTCGTCTTTTCTAACTGGATATTGTGCACGTTGGCATGTGTCACATTTCTTCACATAGGTATGTGCATCCATATGAAGAGTGGGCCACCAAAGTCCTGAGAATAGAATGGTCTTAATCACTCGGTCAGGACCAAAATGTCCACCTGCAACACCACTGTGTGCAGTCTCTAAGACCCTTAAATAGTCTGATTCATGAACGCACAGTCTTAAGTAACCATCTTTACCTCTTCGGTATAGGTTCTCTCCTACTAAGGCATAGCCTTGAGCCTCTTGCTCCATATTTCGTCTTCTTGCTAGACTGGCCTCTTTGGGTAATCTTCCCGATCTCATAAACTCTACCAATGGAGCACTCCAATCTGGAATTAATGATACTTGATAAAGGGTCGCATGCTCCACTGGTGGTCTCTCTCTACACATTGGACAATTCTTGATCCACTCATGTATTTCTTTGTCCATGCTAGGCCAATACACTCCTAAACGTTTCAAATTCTGCAATGTTCGTTGTTTAGAATAGTGATTTCCTAGCAATCCCTCATGAGCTTGCTGCAACCAACTACTATGTTCATCATCCTCGACACAACAAGCTAATACACCCTCAGTATCTTGTTTGTACATGCTTCCTGCTAATATGTGATATTTTTGTGATTTTACAATTTCTTCTTGTGATGTTTTCACATTCTTATTTGCAGGGCCAAAGGTTAGGACTGGTACCAACTTATTTGCCCATTTGGGAACAACTTCTAAATTGAACAGATAAGCATCGGGTAATTCGTCAGACACTCCTTGCGGTGACTCTCCTGAAGTGATGCGAGAAAGGTGATCTGCCCGAAGGTGGGTTCTACCTTTCCTGACAACAACTTCAAAGTCATATTCCATTAGTAAGAGGAACCATCTTACTAAGCGTCCAGTATTGCAAGGTTTATTGACCAAATATAACAAAGCTTGATGATCAGTGAAAAACTTGAACTTGTTGGCCAATAAATAGTGTCTAAACTTCTTTACAGCATATACCATGCCTAACCCTTCTCGCTCGGTTGTGGTATAATTTCTTTCGGCTGGGTTTAGTTGTCTACTAGCATATGCTATGGGCAAATCTAAATTCCCTTCACCTGTGGGTTGTGCTAGCACACATCCTATGGCATGATTGGATGCATCCACATGGACATGGAATGGCTTATTCCAATCAGGAGTGGTCAATATTGGTGCTGTGCACAAACGTTTCTTCAGTTCGTTGAAAGAATTCTCGCATTCGTCGTTCCACTCAAAATTAGACAACAAGGCATAAAGGGGTCTAGCTATGATTGCGTACATGTGGATAAACCTACGGTAGTATCCACAATGGCCCATAAAGGCTTGTACCTCTTTAATATTCCTTGGCCTTGGTAGCTCCGCTATGGCTCGTACCTTATCTTCATCTGTTGAGATTCCATTCTTAGAAACAATATGACCTAAGATTTTACCTTGACGCACCATGAACACACACTTTTCTGGGTTCAGACACACTCGATATTCTCTACACTTGTTGAAGATCTGTCTGAGCTCAGGGATGTGAAATCTTCTTTCTTGGGAATGAGCACATAAATCATCCACATACACTTCTAAGCTCTTTCGTAAGAACTCTTTGAAGACATGACACATGAGCCTTTGGAATGTTGCAGGTGCATTGGTGAGCCCAAATGGCATCACACGAAATGCAAAGATTCCCCATTCGGTGGCAAAAGCCGTCTTGTGTTGATCTTCTGGGGCAATGGCTACTTGGTTGTAACCTGAAAATCCATCAAGAAAGCTATAAACTTCCTTGCCTGCAACACGCTCCAATAAATGTTCGGTGATTGGAAGCTGATAGCTATCTCTGATTGTAGCGGCATTAACTTTTTTCAGGTTAATGCACACTCGCAACTTTCCGTTCTTCTTGGGCACTACTACAATGGGGGACACCCATTCAGTATGCTCAATCTCGTAGATGAATCCAGCTTCAATCAACCTATCAATTTCTTCTTTTATTTTGGCTGCATAGGTATCATTATATGTGTAGGGCTTCTGTTTGGTGGGCTTGGCATCAGCAGTCATGGGGATAGTATGAGAGCAAATTCTTGGATCTACCCCTTTCAAGTCTCTATAGTGCCACGCAAACACATCCCTATATTCCCTTAATAGAGCTATGAGCTCCATTTCTTCTCTTGCACTTAGGTCATCTCCTATATATGTGCATCTCTCTTCGTTCTCTTCAATGGTCACTACAATCTTCTTGGTCTTTTCTTTATTATCATATGATTCTCCTATGATGGCCTCTCTCTTAGGCATTCGTACCAAAATTTTGCGGTCGTCAACTTCATATTTCTTGAAGTTTTTTGGTACTTCAAACAATGATTCCTCCTCTTCTTGTTTCACTGCTTTTCTTTTCTTTTTCTTTTGACTACTTTCGCTTCCATCCTTTGAGTTTACCGTTTTAATACTTGTGAGAGGTTCTTCTTCTTTCTGGGTGAACACTCCTATATCTTCTAGATAGTGCTGCTCTGAGTTAAAGCAACTATCCATCACAATAGACTCCAGATCATCGTCATTCTCTTCTTCTTCTATGACATCACTAGGGTCACATTCTTCTAGCAAGGGTTGACACATCAAAACTGAGATATCATAACCCTCCTCATCACAATGAGGTGTCCACTGTTCCTCATTGACAGCAATGTCCATGGTGGCTAAGATTTCTGGCCAGCCATGAGGCTCAAACTCCTCATCTGGAAAGATCATCGGTGTGTAGGCTGGGTCTCTAACTGGTCTATCTCCTAGTGAAGTTCCTTCTTCCCTTGCCTTTAAACGTTTTTCCTCTTCCTTTGCGACTTTGCACATCCACAAATGGGTATCTTCATGCAGCCATGATGGATCAGGTGAACTTTCAGAATGCACAGAGATGGAATCTTCTTTCACTTTGTGGATAGAATTCCACTGTAGGGGTGGTACATCTCTGAAGGTGTAATCCTTCAAATTGACCTTGGTGGTAACCCCTAAGTGCTGTAAGTACAAGGAGTTAGTTCCCCAATCCTGTACTATTTGCAATTGTCGTAGGAAGGGTCTTCCTAGGATCATCTCATAGACATTATTTTTCTCAAAGTCACATATAGCAAATGTATGCTCAAACTCTACACCACAAGTGGTTAGAGTGATCCCTTCTAGCAATCCTAGAGGTCTTTCAAAATGACCATCAGCCATTTGAAGCTTCATTCTAGTTGGTCTTAATGTGGGCTTGCCCCATTGCTTCCACAAGGAGGTGGTCGCAATAGCAACACCAGCACCTGAATCTATGATTGCTTTGGTTGTGTAACCTTGGTAGGTGATTGGAAGATAAGTATTACCTTCTTCACCCTCACACATGTCCCCTATTTTGTCTAGAGGTATCTCTGGTACCCTTTGCTTAGAGCCTGCTTTTGGCATATTGGACTCAAGTTCTGGGACCTGATCCTTCACATGATTCCAAAGCTCAGGTTTTGCTTTGAGCAGCTCTTCCACAGTGAGATGACACTGAACCTTAGTGTTCTTCATGACATCAGTGTTCCTTGGAACCACTGAGTCTTCATTTCTTACTAGTATTGTGGGAGCTCTAATCTGGAGTGATTCAGATTCCCATGGGCCTGGAAATTGAGGCAGTTCTTCTAAGGTATTAGATTCAAAATCTAATCTTTCGTCTTCTTGTTCTGCTTCATCTTCGTAAATAGATGGAATGTCTTGGGGAAATTGATCATGAAGATCGTCAATCTCAGGAATAGGAGGGGAATTACCCTTCTCCTTGGCCCATTTCTCCTCTTGTATTTCCCGCAAGAACTCTTGAGAGTACTGTTGAATAGAAGGAGGTATTCCAGCATCCGTGGAATTAGGAACATAAGCTCCCCTTGGTGGTGAGCTTCCTCTTTCAATAACTGGTTGAGCCTGTGGAGGTAAAGAAACTTGTGGTTTGTTTACCAACTGCTCTAATCATTCTAGTAAGCCTTGGATATGCAAATCCGCTTTGACAGAGTTCGTCTGATTGACCTTTTGACTAGTCTCAAGTATAGCTTGAGCTTGTTCTACCATTTTCATGCACATTTTCATCCGTTCAATCTCTAAATCTGCTCTAGGGTAACTCTTGTCTAGGTTTGCAGTTGTAGGCCCTTCTTGAAGTCGAGCCTGGTAGGCCTTGAACATCATGTCCAAACCTTCTGGGGTTGGATCTGCAAGAACAGACCCTGGTTGTGGTCTATTCACAATGGGTGGTGGGGTGGGATGAGGTGGACTGGATGGAGTTTCGGCATGCGAGGGGTTATGTGATGCAATGTCTTCTATTTTTGTTTTTGCGTCTTTCAAGCTTTCTTCTAGTTCCGATAACTTTTTATTCCACTTACGATTGGCCTTTTCTCTGGTATCCTTCCATGTTCTTGTTTTCCTCTTACTAGGCTCTCCTGATTCACTCGACCCCGATTGTTCTGCTGGTTTATCTTGTTTTAATGCTTGTGCCCTAGTAACTGCCTGTACAGGTGCCACGTTACTGCTACTAGCACTTGATTCTGCCACTAAGCCTACCACATTAATGGGAGTAATCTTGGGTGCACTGGAGGGGTTTCTTGGACAATCTCTAGGGAGATGGTCTTTGCCACAATCAGGACAAAAAGCTTGTATTGTGATAGCATGTCCTTGACTCGGAGATGGTGGGTGGGGACAGTCACGAATGAAATGATCACCTTGACATCTAAAACAAGATCCTCTAGGGGCTTGTGGTCTCATTTGTCTCAACTGGGGCCTAGGGTTAGGATTTGTGTACATGACATTGGAGTATTCTGGCTCCCAATTTTGCTCCATAGGTGGTGCCTCATATTGATACGAGTAAATCTCACTATGTTCAGGTGACTCTGTGTAATAAGCATGTGGACTACCTTCATGGGAGTAGTCTGAACTATGGGCATGAGAGTCATTATCTGGTATCAATGGGGTTAGTGGCACCAATGCTCTATTTGGATTTTCCTCTCCCACAGCATATTTGACTGGAATCACGTTGGCAGGAGCTGGTGGTTGGTTTCCCAAGACAGGTTGTGGCCTATATGGTGCTTGATATTGCTGTTGTGGTCTATAATATGGCTGTTGGTATTGGTTCTGATACCTACCTTGTGGGTAAGGTTGCTGATAATTCTGTCTAACAGCCTGCCTATTGTAGGGACAATCTTGAGCCGTGTGGTTCGTATATTTTCTCTCAATAGTGCAATATGGAGCATTCCTTTCTCTCACGTTCTGGTTGTGCAATGGGCATACATTAGCCATGTGGTCGCCTCCGCAAGTATAACACCGATTCACTAGAGTGACTCTCTGTGTTTGTTTATTTTGGACTCCCAGTTTCTTGGCAACTTGCTCAGCTATCTCCTCTATTTCCGTGGAGATTTTTGAAGCATGACTAGTAGAACTATCTGAATCCTTATAGAGTTTGGATAATCCTAATTCCTCACCCAGGTTATCTTCTATGTCAATGCATGTCCGCACGCACTCTTCTATGGATCTAGGCTCTTTCAAGTATACATAGGATCTTAACTTTGTGCTCAGTAAGCCATCTAAAAACAAAGCCACTTGTTTGGCTGGTGTGGGTAGCTCTGGAGCAGGGCATCTTTCTAGGTACTGTCTAAACCTTCTACCTGCTAGTCGCACTGTTTCTTGGGGTGTCTGCTTGAAGCTGTGGATCAAAGATGAAGTGTTATGCCTGATACCACTCTTGGAAAATTCTACAATGAATTCGTCTAGCAGTTGGCCTATATTGCGATAGTTGTGACTACTCAATGGTTGGAACCAAGCTAAGGCCGTGCCCTTAAGAGTCAGACCAAATGCCTCGTACTGGGTGAACAAATCCTCAACCTGTTCAGCTCTTAACACTTGTTTGAACTCAGCCACATGATCATAAGGATCTCCTGACCCGTCAAAATAATTCTTCATTGCCTTGATCACTTGAGTGGGTCTGAGGGTTCTTGGGTGCTCTCGGGTTCTAGGCAATGGAAATTCATGTTCATTTCTTTGTTGCCTATGTGCTTGATATCTCTCTCTTTCAGGTCTTTCATTTTCAAATCCTGACCTATTCCTGCCCACTGTGTGTGCAAAACTTACCTCCGGTCTCTCTCTAGTTCTTTCTCTCTAGGCTTCCTGAGCTTGGGATGACCCTACTCCATGGAGGCCGTGGGAAACATTGGATCTTGGTGGAGGGAAAATCAATTCATTCTTCCAAGTATATGCATGTCTATCATGTTCTGTTACCAAGAAAATTTTCTCTGACGTGTTATCTAGGTAGACAACTTTGCCTGGTATCTCTGGATCCTTGAACTCGTAGATGATGACTATGCCCAATTGGCTAGGTTGTTCTGGCTTGAATCTCCAAAAGGCTTCCTCTGTTTCTCTATTCAAAAATAGTTCTATGCTTTTGTTGTCTTGAGGGATCCAGTCTGGAGTGATCACTCGGGTCAAAACTGACTTGCCTCTAGGAGTCTGGGGTCCTTGTCCTATATTTCCTTGTTCTAGGTCTCCTATCTCATTCTCATGAATGATATTTCCAAACTCATTGGTCCTATCTGGTTGGTTGGTAACCACATACATGGTTCCTTCCTTATCAATGTATGAACCCTCTTCGAACTTGACCACCGGGTGTTCAAGTCCAAAGGATTGATCTGGATTTTTGAGTTGGACCACTGATCGCCTCAGACCATCCTCATAGATGCGAGCACCTAATTGGTTGGTCCGAATATATTCCAACTGTGTCTTATAGGGACCTTCCGGTGTTTGTAGATGGGCAGTCCCTGAGCCACCTGCAGGTTTTCCCATGCTAAAAGACATTTCTGAATCACTTGTGTCTGAACTTAGTAAAAGATCACCACTTAGTTGTTGTGTCCAAGACTTGGATGTATGGTTGACACTAGCCTCAGAAGATCTAATGCTTTGTTTATCCTTGCCTAAGTGTCTACCAGATCTCAGGTTCATAAGCTTTAGTCAAGAGTCCAAATTTTCCCTTTGGTATGGTTCAAAATTCTTTAGAGCCCCCTTGGTTCCCTAGTCCCACCTGAGGGTCAACTTCAAATTATCCTATCTCAAAATCAACGCATTATTCTTGAAAAAAACAGTTGAGATCGTGTAGGATTTGAAACGAGCTTTCCAACAAGCTATAGAGCTCAAAAAATGGACTTTGGATGAGAAAGTTATGTCAAATCAGGCTCCTGGGGGTCAAAACAGGCAAACAGGACCTTTGGAGAAAATCGCGATTTTGTGAACTTTCTGAAAATCGCGATGCTGTGAAGTCAAAAAAATCGCGATGTTGAGCACAAAATCGTGTTTTTGAAAATCGCGATTTTGAGCAGAAAATCGTGATTTGAAAATCGCGATGTTGATCACAAAATCGTGTTTTTGAAAATCGCGATGTTGATCACAAAATCGTGTTTCTGAAAATCGCGATGTTGATCACAAAATCGTGTTTCTGAAAATCGCGATTTTGATCACAAAATCGTGTTTCTGAAAATCGCGATGTTGATCACAAAATCGTGTTTTTGACTGAAAATCGTGTTTTCTCAGAATCGTGTTTTTGACATGAAAATCGCGATGTTGAGCACAAAATCGTGTTTTTAGAAAATCGCGATTTTGAGCAAAAAATCGTGATTACACAGAATCGCCTTCTTTTCACAAAATCGTGTTTTTGGCTGAAAATCGTGATTTGTGAGAATCGCGATTTTGAGCCCACTGAAAATCGTATTTTCTCAAAATCGTGTTTTTGACAAGAAAATCGCGATGTTGAGCACAAAATCGTGTTTTTGAAAATCGCGATTTTGAGCAAAAATTCGTGTTTTCACAGAATCGCCTTTTTCACAAAATCGTGTTTTTGGCATGAAAATCGCGATTTTGTCATAGAGAATCGTGTTTTTCTCAAAATCGTATTTTTCGCTGAAAATCGTGATTTGTGAGAATCGCGATTTTGAGCAGAAAGTCGTGTTTTTCACAAAATCGTGTTTTTGCTGAAAATCGTGATTGGTGAGAATCGCGATTTTGAACAGAGAATCGTGTTTTTTGAGAATCGCGATTTTGAGCAGAGAATCGTGTTTTTTTGAGAAAAAACACAGAATCGCGATTCTTTTCAACCAACTTTTAGGCGGGAAAACTGAAAATCGTGATTTTTCAAAAAATTTTGAATTTTCACAGAATCGCGATTTTCATCACAGAATCGCGTTTTTTGGCGGGAAATTCAAATTTATGAGCGCCGGCTATGGCGAGCTCCGTATGAGCAGAAAATCATGAAAAAAACACAGCGCTTGCTCTCCCTTGCACCTCCTAACTCCTTCCCACACAATAATGCATGAAAAATGGTATGAAAATGGTGAAAATGAAGAGGAAAAAACAGAAAATGAACTGAAATGACAGATTTTTTACCTTCCAACGTCGCAAATCTACGATCTTACCATCACAACGCTCGTCCTCGAAGCACTCTCCCCGGCAACGGCGCCAAAATTTGGTGTAGCTCAAGCGTAAGCACCACCTCCTTTACTTGTCAATCCGCGGAGACGTGAGGACCGGTATGAAGACCATGAGCAAGTGAAGGCACAAGTGCGTGAGTGAAAGCACACAAACATGCACACACATACACACACGCGCACAAAGTAAGATCAAAGAGAGGAACAATGGAAAGCTTAGATTGCAAAAGAGTTCTCTTACAAAAGTTCTATTCTCTAACAAGCTAACCCCAAAAATGAGCTCTCTAGCTCTTTTTATAGTTTTTTGACTAGTTTTGGCCCTGTCCAGACCTAGTGTCCGGCTTAGTTAAAAATTAGGTTCCAGGGCTTATTTGAGGGCTCAAACGAAGTCTAAAAATTATGAAAATTGGTACGATGGTACTTCTAATACTCCTCAAGCTCGAGGACTCCTTGGCTTGAACAAAATGGAGTTACTAAAAATAGATAATGGTATTTACAATGGTTTCTAGTGATGAAAATCACTATTTTTGTAGGGGATTCTTCTGAAAATTTGACATACACTTCTTGGAGCTCCCTACTTGCTCCCTTTCCTCGTGTGTCCACCTTTTGATGTGCTTCCATGCTTTGTCCTTGACTTTGAGCTTCAACAACTATATGGAGGTCCCTGCTGTTATCCTATACAACAAGTTTTCAGGGCAGCAGAGCATCAAACTATGGAAGCCAAGGTAGTGTGCTATACTTTGAAGATTGGAAAGCAGGTGTTCAAGACTTGTACGCAAACTGAATTAGTGCTAGCTGAGTAAGAATGAAAAAAAAAAGGGTGGGAAGAGCTTATACACAGGAATCTTGCTTTTGTTCTTCTAGTGGAAGCAGGTCACGTTTTGGCTTCACTGCACAGTTTTGGTTTCGAAAGGTCAGAGGGATGTTTATTGAGCAAATGCTCTAATGGTTCATCACACTGTGCCTAGGGCACTACCATTTGTACTTTGGGCCAGCTCATGAGTTCTTAATGCAGGCAATAGGGCTTCAACTCAACAGAAAACTAGAACTTGTAGCTCAGATCAAGGAGTGAGGCATCATGGAGAATGACAACATAAATCTAAGTAGTTCCACTAAGGACCTAAGGACAGGCCTTGACAACCTGAGCATGATGGCTGGTGATGAATTAAGGATAAAGTGACAATGTCAAGACCGGTGTCTACAACATTACAATTTCCACTTTAGGTCTGAAGATGACTGAGAAGGGCTTTATTGCATTGATATACTGGAGAGGGCATGGATGAGATGAATTTACCAAAGCTGAGAACAAATGCATATGAATGGGCTTGTTTCGTAATAAGAACCTGAAGATGAATGTAGAGAGAGAAAGGTCCGATTTTCCACAGGCAAAAAGGATAGCCAAAAGTAGGATGCAAGCAGAGTATATGAAGTTGAAGAGGAGGATATGCATGTCAAATCTACAGATGGGAATATGTTCACTGGGCATGAGGCTCTTTTATCAACGGCAAGCTTCGCTTTTTCCCGGGGCAACACATTTCCTCTTGATCAGTGGAGTTGGTTGTACAAAGTCCTCTTATTTGGCCCGAAGACAATTACCCAGAGACAGAGTGAGAGCCAGTTATCTACTATGGCACCACCGTTATCATGGAGTTCATGGTTTAGTTCCAAGCAAACGTGTGGACACTAGACCTATCTTGGCAGTTGGTTACAGTGTGAGTGTATACAACAAAACTACAAGTAAGAAGCTGGTCTGTGCATCATGCAAGAAATGGGCATCTCTCTTGGAGTCTCCAAAGGCTGTTGCAGAGCAAAGTGATGTTGCATTCGCCATCATTGGTTACCCCTCAGATGTTGAAGAAGCCATTCTAGGGGAGAGGGGGATCACAAAGGGCATTCAGCCAGGAGGGGTAGTTGTCGACATGACAACAGGTGACCATGCTCTTGCCCAACGGATTTTTGCAGTTGTAAAGGAAAAGGGATGTCATGCAATGGATGCACCTGTTTTTGGCGGGTAATCTCGACGAACATCTATTCGGACAGATCATAGATGTATATGAGGCGAAAGAAGATTAGGAGGAATCTGAGAACAGAAAGGGGAAGATGGCAAAAGATGTCTGGTGGACATCTTAATAAAATGAAGCCTCAAAGGTATCAAGTTTAGAAGACAATGCAGTGACTTGACCTTGCAAGGAGTCTCTTCAGTTCGGAAATGAAATTTTGTAGTACAGAGTCTTCTGAACAGAGGCTAATCCAGGCTGAAACTAGAAGAGAATGTGCCAAACATTTTTGGCACTTTGTTGAAGCATGATACAGGTCACCGTTACTCTTCAAATCCTATTTGAGCAAGTGAAGGAAAAGTGTACAGTGACACGCACAGACATTATATCTCCGATTTTTGACAAAACTTTAACAGAGCCGACATTTCGTAAAATGTATGCTACTTTTTGTAAGAAATTGGCAGCAGATATGCCTGAATTTATATGCCTGAATTTCCTGAAGATGGAGGTCATGTTTAAGCAGCTTTTGATAAGCAAATGTCAAGAAGAGTTTCATCAAGGGAAAAAGGATCAGGATAAGACCTCGGAATCAGAGCAAGACTAGAGGGTAGAAGAATAGGAGGAGAAGTAGTTGAAAGCATTGCACAGAAAACATCCTGAGAAATTTATGTATGCTGCTCCTGCCTGGTGAGGTTCGTTCAATGCACTTTGCAAGTGTTGGGCCCATGATTCAGGATTGATATTGCAGATACAAAGAACAGAAACGCAAAAGATGCAAACACTCAAAAAGCAGATGTTCCCCGCATATCAAGCTGACTGAGTTGGCACATATCGGTGCTCTTTTTGCCTCACTCACGAGCAAGCTCTCTCTTTTTTTTTTGAGTACAATGAATTGGAAATACACACTCACACACCCAACCTCGTAAGGTAGAGGCACCCATCATGATAAACTCATGGACATGTCCAGCCAAGACTTGAACTCAGGACATCCTCCTACAACTTCAAGGCGTCAGCCACTAGGCTACGCGGCTCGGACGACTCACGAGCAAGCTCTTGGTCAGCCCAATTGTTCAAAACTAGCCATAGAACCTTCTCATCATCAAGGAGGAGGAGTAGTTGGAGTAGCTGGAATTGGGACAAAATTGGTAATTAAGTGTCCAGGAATCATGCAAATATACTACCGTAATGTTTTTTTTTTTAAATATATATATTTATAAATGGATGTTCGGCAGAAGCCTACTCCCCTGGACTTTAACTTTGAAATTGCAACTGTACAAGGAAGGGCATAGTACCCATGGGACCCCCCTTATCCCACAAGAACAGGGGTTTACAAGACTGGTTTAAACGGCGGTCAACACTACCGTAGAGATAGACAAACGGTGGCACTCAGCCACAATGCAAGATCTTTCCAGATTACATGTCCCTTACATGTTGCTGCCAGGGATTGAACCCTCACCCCTGCCTCAAGAGGCGAGAGGCCCAACCACTAACGGTGGTAAGTACACGTGCACTTCCATGAAAAGTGTGGGAACACGTGCACTTCCATGAAAAGTGTGGGAATGAGAGAGAGAGAAAGAAAAGGAAAAACTTGTGTGATCATCTAAAAGTGTCATGAGAAAGAACACGTGCACTTCCATGAAAAGTGTGGGAATGAGAGAGAGAGAAAGAAAAGGAAAAACTTGTGTGATCATCTAAAAATTAATTGGCACATGCACAGGAAAAAGAACCTGCCAAGATTCGTGTGAGACGGTGGAGAGGTTCATTTTTCTAGGCGCATATAAATCATATTTAAAGAACCTTGAAACCTTTCTCCTCTCATTTTTTGTTGAAAAATATTTTTTAGGCACATATGAGGAATAAGTGGAAACTTACAATAGTACATAACTAGTTGTATGTGTTAAAACAAGTTGTATGTGTCAAAACAGACTCAGGGATACATTTTGGGGGATTTTTTTGAGGTAAATGAGTGTATTGAAAGCTCGAATGAGTGTAGGATGCTTGGTGTTGCCCCTTTCATGTTTTGGGATAGGATGATATCTTTTGTTGAAAGGGTGCAGGCCTGTTCTTCAGAAGGGTCAAGATTAAACTCGTTGAGCGTGAGATATTGATAATTTCAATGTTTGCTAAGGGTAGTTATGATAATTTCTTGATTGGGCTTATTTCCATAATTATGTTGTTGCTCCCTAGAAGCCATGACTTGATAAAGGAATTTTATTATAGCACAAAAGAAAGGGTATTTTTGTTGTCACAATACCGTTAAAAGACCTTTTTTGATTAAAGAAAAAATCAAGTTTGATTGGGGTTTCTCTTGCACTCTGGAAGATTTTGTGTGTACTATCCCTCTTAATCATTGAGCATTACATGTCTATATCACAATATAGAATAGTGAGTGTTGAGCGCATAAGTTGATGATATGGTTCTTGAATGTCACACAAAATTCCAAATTTCCTATGACATCTCATTCCTTTTTATGCTAGTTCTCTTAGCGACCACACCATATGCCTCCCTAAGATTGAATGTACCATATATAATATTATGTGAAATTCCTTTTTTTTAGTTAGAAGAACCCCATTATGAATTATTTTACACATCAAAAACATTCAAAACACACAAAAACCCAAAAAAATTTCTAAAAACTTTCAAAAATACCAAACAAATCATAAAACACTCAAAAAACCAAAAAAAATGTTTTAACGAAACATGGAAAAAAAGAAAGCTAGAAAGAGAATGGCAAGGGAAAAGAAGAACATGAAAATAGAGGAAAAAGAACAGTTGGAAAATCATAGGGAAAACAATGAATCAAAATCAATAACCTCATCAAAAATCAAATCACTTGAACTTGAAGTTGATAGAACAAAACTTATATTTATGGATGCTCAACTAGGAAATTGTTCTAGAACATATTATGCCGCAATTAATCTAAAATGTGAGAGGAATTTTGTAAGTATTGATGTGGTTCCCTTCATTAGTGAATAAATTCTTCCAACCAATTGTGATTTTGAGCATAGTTTGGGCGTGATTGAGACAAGTGTGGTAGTAAACGAAGTATGTTCTAGAGAAATTTTCTATGTTTTGGATTGTATGCATGAAGATGTCATGTTAGGTTCCATTTGGTTCACAAAATATCGGGAAGAAGAAAGAGCCTTCATTCGTGAAAATTTTGAAATCCTCCCTACTCATGATGTATTTAATGATCCTAATATGCATCCTCATTGTAACCAATGTGGTCATGAGCATTTGTTTGTGGATTGTCCATATCACCCACATAAACACTCCCACAAAGGCAACATCCATCATGATCCTCATGATGAAATAAATGGAAGTTGCTCATCTTACTTTGATTTACTTGAGTCACAGGAACTTCTGAAGAAGGGAGCAAAAGAGGATTTCAAGTGCTTGGAGGATGTGGAAGGGACCTCCCTTCCTCTAAGTTTGGAATCTTCTCATGAATTCAAGAGCAAGGATGGTCTACACCTAGATCATCAAGAAGGAGATAAAAAAATACTTTGTATGAGTTCTATGGAAGATAAAGTGATATCTAGAGATTTTATGTGTAATAAGGATAAATGCATCGTTGAATCTCTAGATCAATCTCAAACCACACAACCTTATGATCCATTGCATGAGCATGATATATGTAAAGAAACTCAACCTTTGTTGAACTCCCCATATAAAGATGAGTTTTTTCTAAAGACTCACATAAAAGGCCCAAAAGACCCATACATCAATAAGAAGTCACATTTCCCTTGTAATGTAAAGCAAATTTGGATGGCCAAACAATTACTTAGAGCCCAACCAAATCACACTATGATATGGGTACCAAAGTAATCTCTTATACAAACTCAACCCTCTCACACTAGACTTCATAATCTACGGTCTAGATCCACCATGCCTTATCATCAAGAACGACCACTTCCGACCAAGGGATGCAAAGCAACCAAGACAAAACTAAAAAATGATCCTAAGAGAAACTTCAAGGTGATGACGAGTAAAGCAAAGAAATATTGGCGGCCTAAAAGCTCCTCGTGCGGCATCCATGGGTGTCAGACCCAACCTTGCCCAATGCACAACATATGTTCAAGATGCACACCAAGTATGCACGCGAATAGGGCCTCATCCAAAGGCCAAGCATTAGGCACACTAAGTTTAACCCAGGCACAAAGAGGGCACATGTACATACAATTCAAAAATTTGCTTTTCATTTTTCTTTTTTCAGGTTTGAGCACTTTGCTCAAGATCCATCGATTTTTGCACCATTGTTTTTTTGTATGCATTTTTTAGAGTATGCATAAGATAGGGTCACATTACAAGACCATGCATAGGAACTTTTCTGTTTTCCACCCATGCACCCTTAGTCCCCACTCATGCATATAGACTAAGAAGAGATGAATTAATTTCATCTATTTGTATCTATCATCTACATTTTTGTCATTTCATACTCATACATCATCCATCTATTATTAAAAAAAAAAGAGAAGGCATTCTAGCATATTCTTCCCATCTATATGAGGCAAAAGAACCAAGTTAAAGCACTCGACTCCAAAAAGAAAGATGAAGAAAAGGAACAAAGCAAAGCACTCCAATGACACAAGGATCATGCAATCAAAAGGAACTCCTACACGCTCTTCCACAAAAAGCTCCATACTTGCAAAAGCTTTTTCGAGGACGACAAAGTCAAGGAGAGGGGGAGTGTTGACGAGACAACATATAATTCTTGGATCCACTCTTTTTTCATAAACATTTGTATCTTTTTCTACCTTTCATTCAGTTAACAAAGCACTCTTGTATAGGTGTGTGTGAGTGCCACACTAGATAATAAGTGGGATTCATTCTCCTTTCGGTTTAGAAATCCCACATAGCATGCTTTTTTGCCATTTTGTATATAAAGAGGTCTCCACCTCTTCTTTTGGGAGAGTTTTTCTAGAAGTAATGAGATAATGCTAGTTTGTAGATAGACTCTAGCTCTCTTGTCGTCATGATGTGAATGTGTACTTGTTCTCTTCTCGTCTAATGCTTGTGACACATTGATGTGTGATTACGTCGTGATTATGCTTGTGATTATGATTATATGCATCATTATGTCATGTCTTCTTGTTAATTACGTTGTTAATCGTGCATTGATGAAGCACCATTACGTTTGTTGAGTGATTCTACGCAAACATTTGGGTCTCATGAGATGCTTCCACGATTGATAAGTATGAGTTGTGATGCTACAACGTCAACAGTGACCAAGGAGATGAACCAAGGAGGTTCACAATCAAAGGACATCCAAGTCCAAGTTTTTTATGCAAGTAGAGGCAAAGGAAAAAGGGGTGGACAAAACTCCCAAGGCAAAGGGAGAGGACGGTCAAACTCAAGATCAAACAACTAAGCCAACCAAAGCTAAAGATCAAGGGGAAGAGGAAGGAGTAGAGGAAGAGGAGGAAGATCACAAAGAAGAGAAGCATCCAATGGAGAATGCTGCAATTGTGGAAAATTGGGCTATTATGCAAAAGATTGTTGGTCTAAAGGAGGAGGCAATCAAGGATATAAAAGGAACCAAAGTAATGATACTAGTACTTCAAAAAATTCAGAAAATGAGAACTTGGTTATCATATATGGGTCAAGTGAAAGAGTTAATTAAGATTTTACATGGTACATTGACAATGGTTGTAGCAACCATATGAGTTGCAATAACGATGTTTTCTTTAATTTACACTCACCCATCTTTCAAGGACATGTAAAGAAAAGGGATTAAACTGATGACAAGATTACACACATGGGAGATGTTGCATTGAATGGATATCAAAGCTCCAAGGTGTTGAAGGATGTGTTGCATGTGCCAACCATCACCAAGAACTTGGTTTCAATAAGTCAAATGGCTAAAAGAGGTTATCATGTGAGGTTCAATGATCAAGGATGTTTTGTTGAAGACCCCATGCATGACTACAAGCTCATAGCAAAAGGAAAGAATCAAGAAAGACTCTTCACCATGGAGGTAAAGCCATCAACCCCTCACACATTCTACTTGTCAATTGGAAATAAAAAGATTGAAGAAATTGACTTATGGCATAAAATAATTGGCCATATAATCTTACAAAGGATGGAGATGCTAAGAGAGAGCTTGGTGGGTGATCTATATGATCTTTCATCTCAGAATATGCAACATTTGTGTCATGCTTATCAATTAGGGAAACAAAGCAGATTGTCATTCAAGAAGGGAGCACATGTGAGTAATCAACTGTTGAATCTCATACACACAGATGTATGGGGACCTACAAGGGAGCCATCCATTGGAGTTAAGAGATATCTTTTCACATTTATAGATGATCATGAGATATCTTTTCACATTTATAGATGATCATTCAAGGTTTGTTTGGATGTATTGCATGGATTCAAAGTCAGAGGTGTTTTATCACTTCAAGAGGCTCAAAAACCTAGTGGAGAAGTAGACATGGAATTATATAAAGACTCTCAGATAGGATGGAGGGGGAGAGTATTTTTTAAATGAATTTTCAGATTTTCTACATGATGGCATCACAATAAAATTTACTTGGAGGTATACACCTCAAAAAAATGGGGTGGCAAAGAGAAAGAGCAAATATATAGTAGAAATGGCTAGAGCTATGCTAAATGAAATGAATGTTCCTAATTCTTATTGGGATGATGGAACAAATATAGGCATATACATTATGAATAGGTGTCCAACCTTAGGAGTACATGGAGTTACACTTTATGAAGCTTGGTGTGATAAGAAACCCAACCTTTCACATCTCAAAATATTTGGTTGTTTGTGTTATGTTCACATACCTCAAGAATTGAGACACAAGTTAGAACTGAAGGCTAATATGTGTATATTCCTTGGATATTCTTCAAAGAAAAAGGGTTTTAGATGTTATAACTCTTGCACCAAAGAGATTAAGGTGTCGAGGGGTGCAATATTTTATGAGTTTCTACCTTGGTATGGTAGCAAAGATGTGTTATAGGTTGATGATGCATATGAATATGAGAAGAAGTTCAAAGAGCAACAAATAAGCATGGAGATGAATGGTCCAACCACTTCAAGCACACCATCAGAGGAGAGTGCTACATTTGTTTGGCATGGAAGAAGAATGAATGAAGCTTATTCAAGTTAAAGAAGTAGCAAAGGAAGGGAAAAGGCAAATGCAAAGACCATGGATGGGTAGACATGGAATCTAAAAGTGAGGAAGATGTGGAGAAATTAGAATCTCCGGGATTTAAAGCATCTAAACCAAGGAGAAGGAGATTCATAATATCTAGTGGTGAGGTAAGGTCATCCAATAGGGTTAAATACCCTATTTGTTGCTTTAGCACAATGGTAAGCACCACGTTAAGAAGCTCCACCTCCTTAATGTCAATCCACGAAAGAGATAGGAGAGATATGAAGATCGTGAGTGCAAGAAGTAGTGAGAGTGAAGGTGAGAAGCATGGAGATGCACACACACATACACACACACATGTAAGATATCTTTCTATAATACATATGGTACAAAAGTGATGAAAATCATTGTTTGGTGTTTTGAAGAAGTAATATCAATTATATTTCTTGGAAAAAAATAGGCTTCCTGGCTCCCCACGACTCTTCGTAGTCCAACTTCACATGCTTCCTTTACATCTGTGCCTTTGGCTATTGCCAACACCCCCCTCCCTCTCGCGTCTGTCATCCTCGACAGATCCTTGTTGCGGGGTCTGCATGATATAGTTTTGCAAGAGGTCTTGTGTGAGGGTGTGCTCCACGATGTGAATTCCTCATGCGAGGTCAATTTCTAGCTTTTCCCAATCTATGGCCTGAGGTTCATTGGGAGGTGGAAGTCGATAGTGCATGGAATACACTAGTTGTTCGCAAGCAAATAGTTGCAGTACATGGGTAGGCCTGCTGATAAAAACTTCGGAGTGGTATTCCCAGAAGCCGGTTGTGAACATCTCTTCAAAGGTCATCTTATAACAAGCGGGTAAGTACTTTATGTGGCAGTGCCAAGCATAATACACCTGGAGCAATGGCATAGTGCTCATATCATATGCCAACTCTTGGTTGCGATGCTCGAAGCCTGGGTTGTTGACATGTTGTGCTTTGACATGGCGAAATATCTTAAAAATTGTTTGCATCGTATCAAATATCTTGACAATCATGTGTGCTACAATGTCGTCCATGTGGTGTAAGCGGGGGAGCGAGTGGCGAATCATGGCCATCATATATCCAACTGTAGGGGGTTCGTGGGGTGGAGTGAAATAAGGGAAATTAATCCAGTCCTAGCACTGCTTATTATTTTGAACATTGATAGCAAAGGACTTCCAGGAGCGACGTCGTGGCATAGGTCCCCAACATGGGTTGTACTTCAAATGCAATGGTGCCTTGACCCATGTGTGCATCATCTCTAGATATTCCTATAGCAGCACCTGTCGCCAATTTGGTTGAAAAAATTTACCTTTCTGTGCTTTCGATGGTAGGTCATCAGGCTTGGATTGAGTTGCATGGGTTGGTTTCTTACTCGTCTCTTCCTCAATTACCAATTGATATCCTGCCAGCAACATGAAGTATGGTTTATATTGAAGCTCATGGTCAGAGATGTACCTTTGAGGGGCCAAGTGAGTGAAATAAGGCAATTGTAATATGCGTTCCTTGATCATTGCCATGACATGCAACTGTGCCTCTACCCGTGCATAGTGGGTTCTACCAAGTTCTTCTACTGACTTAAGCCATGCGGGTGTGGGAAGTTCAAAAGTGTCTTGGCCTTCGGTTGTGACACGTCCGCCTAGTATGGGTTGTGGTTCATAGGCTTCTTCATATGTTTCCTCCACCGGTATAGAAATAGTTTCTTCTTCAGCAGGAATTTCTAGTGGGGAATCTGGCCTGGGGGGCATGGAGTGAGCTTGAATCTGTGCTTGAAGATCAAGTACCTACGGTCATAGAGTTTTGAGTTCCTCTATAATCTCTGGGGGATGACTTCAAGAATTGGTTGTGGTTGTTGAGCAGGTGTCTGTAACAGTAGGAGTTTATGATCGTTCTGAAGCTTTTGATATTCCTCATTAATCTTATCGTAATCCTCTAGTTGTCATGCATGATCTTTTAACATTATTTGCATGGATTATGAGGGTACTGCTTTAGATCTACTGGGAACGAGGGGTTCATCTGGTCTATCCAAAGTTGCTTTGAGATTCTCTCAATTCTGTTCCTATAGCCGTTGATTCTCTTCCTTACTAGCTGCGAGGTGGTGTCTTAAGAGTCCCATATTGCATGTGAGCATGGCGTTTCTTATTGTTTGATCCTGTAACAGATTCTTTTTATCCATGAGTGCTTCCTTAGTTTTTTGTTTGCTTTCTAGCTCTAAAGAATGGTAAGCTTCATGTAACTCCTGATGTTGCGCATTGAGGGAAGCATTCTTGATGGTTAAGGAATTCAACTACACCTATAACTGTGTAGTGGTGTGCTGCAGTGCTTGATAGCTGCTTCCAAGAGATGCATATTCATCTCTAACTTGTATCATACAAAAAAACATTTTGTTGGAATGCCTTGTCGATCGTAGGTGAGAATATCAATGGTGTAGTGAGTGAAGATGTTGTGAGTGTGGGTGTTGATGCGGTGGGAAGCGGAAAGGGGGATGGGAAACTGGATGCAATGGTGACTGTGGAGAAGTGCAGTATGCCTAAATGTGGTTGTGAAATAGATGAGGTGAGTGGTGGTGCGGTGGGTGGTGAAATGTCCATGTCACTAGACGTGGTGTCGAGTGAAGTGACCATGAATAATGGTGCGATGGTGGGTGCGTAAGTGGGTGTGAACATAGGATTTACAAAAGTGGATGAATAGTTTACAAATTGAGTGGATTGCTTGGTGGGGAGGGGAGGATAAAGGGGATAGAGTTGGGTGGGGAGGTGAGACTGGTGAGAAGGTCATTGGAGAGGGAAATGGGAACATAGGCCTTGGAGGGATGGGAAATGGAGGAAGGGATGGGGTGAGGAATGGGCTGATTAGGATGGTGTTAGCTATGGGGGGAAGGTTAGCTAGAATGTTCGCAAGAAGGGTTGGGGGTGTGGTGGGGATTGTGGTCTCAATAGTACTTACAAGGAATGTAGATAGAGGAGGGGAGGTGGGATGTACTAGGGAAACTGGATGTATGGGAGGGGAAGGTGGAGCATATGATGTGGTGGGGATTTCGACTGTGGTTGTGGTTGTTACAATAGAAGGGTGAGGCGGGGAGTCAATGACAATGGTATCTTCTTCGGGCTGGGTTTTTGTCATGGTTTTAGGGATGAGTCGAGCTTCCTTAGCATGATGCAAAGATTTTGCATCTATGGGTACACGGATGTACTGACCCGACTTGGACATTAAGTGGATGCATCGAGGGTCAAACTTTGGTAATGGTTTCCTCTTCAAATAATGGAGGGCTTCATTGGTTCCCATTGATTTGACTAATTCCTTGAAGCCTTGGATGAAAGATTCTTCAAAACCTCCACTAGCAAGTTCTTGCTTGAGAATTGCTTGCCTCTCTACTTCCGATAGTTGTATGCATGCCCAGACTGCTTGCATAGTTTGATATAGTTTCTGGATTGCCAGGGTATAAGTGGCGACTTCAAACGTCTCATCCTCATGAGTACTCGTATCACCTTGGGCTTCGGTTTGCTACTCTTTCTCTTCATTTTGCACATCCTCTTGAGAGTCGTGACTATCTTGATTGGCTTCATCATCATCATCATCATCATCCATCTCTATTCGCTCTTCTACCTCTAAACTGAAGACTACCTGTTCGTGTGGTTGATTAGGCGGGGTGGTAGGATAGATGGGACACTTATACTCTTGTGGGAAAAACTAGCCTTTGAAAATTGGAATTCATTGGAGAACGCATCATGCATTTCGAAATCAAAGGTGGTGTTAGTGGGTTCTGCTTACAAGTTCAGTATGGGGAAAGAAAAGGCTTCCGCACCATTAGTGGTGGGAATTTCTCCTACTGCAGTAGTAGTTTCCTGAGTGGTGGTTTCTTGAGGAGTTACCGCACTGGTAGTGCCTTCTGTGATAATGGGTCATGAGAGACAGATACATATTGGTTGTACAGGTGGGGGGGTTCTGTTGGAGACTATTGAGGAGATGGTTGTGGTGATGGGGACTCGTCTTCACTAGTCATGGCGCATTCAATGGGCTAATCATAGGCCAAACACATACATACAATTCTAGTAAGGGCACAATAGTCGTGGGTGATGTGTTTTCATTCCCATCTCTATTGACCTAAATACAACTGCTCAATAATCCAACTGGCAAGATCTATGGTTTGGGGCCCGATGCATGCAAGATATAATCCAAACCAGATATGTTTCTAAGGGATGGTAAAGCGATCCTGGGCCGAAAATGCAAAATGTTGCATACAAATGCATAACAACTTAGAAAGTTCAGGTGAAATGATCAAAATACAGCCCACTTCAAAACGTCATCGCGTTTCATAGGCTCTGGAATAAGGCTTTCATGCTCTGTCGGTGTGTGAGTCTCGTGGATCTTAAGTGCTTCCCGAATAAGATCTTTTGAAAGATAAAACTTCTTGTATGAAGGATCATTAACCAATGATGGAAGAATGAATGTTCCTAGCAAGTCCTTGTTCTTAGAGGCTCTAAGTGTAGTCACCAAGTAATAACATCGATAGAAGTCCGATTTGGGCAATGGATCACTAAAATATTTCGTAAAACCAGCTCTAGCCTAAATGTTCTTTAACTCTTCAGAATTCTAGAGCTCTTCAATTCCCTTGAGAATAATTGATATCTACCCCACTTGATGCCATCAAAACATAGCATGGAATCATAAATAAAGTTTGTGTCTGCTAAGGGTCCCGCTAAACCTTGAAACCAATGAGAATTGCTATGAAATGTTTTCGTGTGTCCCATAGGAGGATCATCTATGGGCATTGGTCTTGGGAAACCCTGAAACTCTGGAGGTTGTGAGGTAGGGTAAGATTCAGCTAATAGGTTACCAAAGTTGATGATTGGCATGCTAGGCCCAGCTATGGAGGGTCCTTCTACTTGCATGATGACTTGAAGTGAGTGATTTGGTGATCTGCTACAAAAGATTAACACATTAGTATGGAAATTAATTAGGATCCCAATTAAGTGAGACCACAATCCCTTTCCATAACCGATGCAGTCATGTGTGCATTATTCTTTTTTGTGGCCTTGGCCTCTACCCATTTGGTAAAATAATCTATTGCTACAATGATGTATTCAACATGAGTACCTTTTGCAAGGTGGTTAATGGGTCCTACAAAGTCTATGACCCACTTAGAGAATGCACATCCTCCCATCATGGGTTTCAGTGGCATTTCATCTCTACGAGTAGGAAATTGAGTTCTTTGGCACACATCACAACTCTTAACATAGATATGTGCATCCATGTGAAGAGTGGGCCACCATAATCCTGCAAATAGTATGGCTTTGATTATCTTGTCAGGGCCAAAATGACCTCTTGCAACACCTTGGTGTGCAGTCTCTAATATGCTCAAATAATTACTCTCATGATCACATTGTCTTAGGTATCCATCTCTTCCTCATTTGTAAAAATTATGGCCAATAAGTGAGTAGTCTTGAGCTTCTTGCTCTAGACTTCCTTGCCGTGCTAAAGTCATTCCTTGAGGGAATGTTTTCATCCTCAAGTACACTAGCGGTTCATTCAATTCTGGTATGAGAGACATATGATATAAAGTGGCATGTTCTATCGGTGGCCTTTCACAACAGACTAGACATTCTTTACACAGCTTATAGACATCTGCTTCCATAAAAGGCCAATATACTCCTAGTCTATGCAAAGTCTGCAAGGTACGATGTTTTGAATGATGTTGCTTTAATGCACCTACATGTGCTAATTGCAACCAACTCTTGTATTCTGATTCGTCTACACAACAAGCAAGAAATTTGTTGATTATCCTATTTATATATGCTTCCTACTATTATTTGGTATCTTTGTGACTTGGTAATCTCTCCTTCTCTGATCCTTATCCTAGGATTCTTGGGTCCAAATGTGAGAATAGGGATGATAGGCTTAGCCCATTCTGGTACTATTTTGAGATTAAACAGGTATGCATCTGGTAATTCATCTGCTATTCCTTGAGGAGCTTCTCCCCTGGTTAATCTTGAGAGGTGTCCAGCTCTAAGATGGGTCTTCCCCTTCCTGAATACTACTTCGAAGTCCTACTCCATCAGTAATAGAAACCATTGTATCAATCATCCTATGTCACAAGGCTTATTGACTAAGTACAACAATGCCTGATGATCCGTGAAGAACTTGAACTTATTTGCCAACAAGTAATGCTTGAATTTCTTTATTGCATAAATCATTCCTAATCCTTTGTGTTCTATAGTGGTGTAATTTCTTTCTACTGCATTCAACTGTCTACTTGCATAAGCTATAGGGAGATCTATATTACCTTCATTCACAAGTTGTGCCAACACACATCCTATGGTGTAGTTGGATGCATCCACATGTACATGGAATGGCTTACTCCAATCTGGGGTTGTTAATATAGGTGCTGAACACAAGCATCATTTGAGTTCATTGAATGAATTCTCACATTCATCCATCCATTCAAACTTGGTCAAAAGAGAATACAAAGGCTTTGCTATGATTGCATATATGTGTATAAATTGTCGATAATATCCACAATGGCCCATGAAAGCCTATACTTCTTTTACATTTTTTGGCCTAAGTAGGTCTGCAACTACTTTCACCTTTTCTTCATCTATAGAGATTCCGTTCTTTGACACAATGTGTCCTAGAATTTTGCCTTGTCTGACCATGAACGCACACTTTTCTGGGTTCAAGCAAACCT